>JAPDSC010013825.1:4428-19176 GCA_026290005.1 Latrodectus geometricus | reverse complement strand
ATATATATATATATATATATATATATATATATATGTTACCGTGAAAGTCCGAAATCTGGAGAATGTCGACATTCGCTGGTGAATGTCAACATTCACGTAGTCGCTTGGTGTATGTCCGAAATATTTGCTAGATATTCTCATTTCTCACTTACACCGGCAAATGTCGACATCCACAATGCACTAATGGTGAATCTTGAATAGGAGTTTCATCTCTCCGTATCCGGAGAGGAGAAATACAGATTTGCATTTTCTTATCTCAATATTTCAGGCGTGAAAAACGTCACATGTGTGACGTAACTTATCGCCTCTCTTAGAAAGGAGGAGTGACCAATCACGGTGAGTAGAGGAAGTGTAGAGGATTTTTAACCCGCGGGACAAACCTAAAAAGCAAAACACAACGTGCTCTAGGCCGCACCTCTTTGTTGACGTCGCCTTCTGTTATCTCCTTTTCGAGCTCTTTAATCATCTTTTCAAATTCCACCAAAGCTTGTGTGTGATTGTCGACATATACCGGCGATGGTCCGAAAGTGCAAGAAATGTAATCAATTGTACGGTCTTTCACCAACGTTTTTGGTATGTGTTGACATTCACCGGTGAATGTCGACATTCTCTGATTTCGGTCTTTCACGGTAACATATATATATATATATATATATAATCTACATATTATTTCTAAGCTACCAATCATCTTAATATTTTATGATAAAACACAACTTCATAGTTAATTTAAAGTATTTGAAGTTTATTTTATTTTGCTTATAATAATATTTCAGCATTGCGTATGCCACAGTTGAAATTCCGTTAAAATTATAAGTACTCCATCCTTCATTTGTGCTCTACTATAATTAATTAAACACCATTTTAACAACTTAATCTTTAACAGTAAAGTTAATTTTCCCGTTTTATTGTTATTATGTTAAAGTATGAAAACTCCATTTTAATATTTATCTTTCCTAAAAGATTGAATGAAGCATATTATTTTATTAAATATTCAAAACAATATTTAAAATGATGTAATCATGAATTATTTACATGTATAGCGTAGTGTATAGTTTTAATCTATAGCTTTATAATATTTCAAACTTCTCCAAAAGCCTCCAGACTAGTAATGTTTGATATCTAGTATTCCATTAACATAAATGACAACATGTTATATAAATATTCTAATCAAACTTCCATTTTTGAGACAAGTTTAAATACGAGAGCTTTAAAAGCTCTTCTGTTTCCAAAATCCAACACGGAAAACCCATTTATCCATATTTATTTAAAGTTTCATGTCTATCAAAGAGCATCAGAACGCTTCCAAGATAATGTCAACCAGAGAGCAATAATTAGATCGCTCTCAAGATGATGGAAAACTGTCCTTTTTAGAGTGGAGAACTAATACAGCAGACTAAATCGTGTCGGAGTGGTTTAGTTGGAGGATTGGGTCGCTATTATCGCTGGAAGATATGCCACGATATTAATCCTCATCTCTGAGTCCTCAGAGACCTGCCATCGACAATAGTGATTAATCGTTTCATTCGACGACCAGACACAATCTGAGCCTTCGGTCCTCTACAACACTCACTTCTGTTTGTCTATAGAATCTATAGTTAGAATAGTTTTCCCATGAATAGTGTGAGCTTTTGAGAGAATAAGCTGTAAATCTTAATTTAATTATACCGACTTATTTGATAAGAGGAGTACTATTATATCGAGTAGAAACCATCAATAGGAGAATACAATTATTCAATAAATAATAATCGTATTCTTCTATCAATAATTTAAAGACATAACTGCTGTTTGATTAAAGTAATTGAACTGATAGCATCATTTTACATTAGATAATAATTTTATTAGTCATTGTTATAATATGTTCATTGAATATGTCACATTTTTCTGTTGTTTTTACTTTTAAGGACCTGAAAAGGTTCAGTCAACTTCATAAAGTGAGTTTCTTTGCTTTTAATGTCTTGTAAATTGATTTTTAGTGTACTATATTACTTGATTTGTCTAGTTTTTAGAGTAATTTGCTTGGAAATAAAGTAATTTAATGAAAAATCTTATTGCTGTCATATCTTGAATGCTTCTGTACCTAAAACAGCAAATGACCATCACATTGGAATGGAATCTACGCGTTAATTATTCATTTGGTCTAATAGTCTACCCCTAGTGGGAAGTTTAAAGAGGACAATGAAGCATGTTAAATTCATCCCCTGATCGTGGTTCAAATTTATGAGTTGGATGAATTTGGCAGCTTCATCTGTCAGAAATATGAAAACAAAAGAGAATATTATAAAATATAAGGAATATTTTTAGAGAATTATGATTAATTTAATTCAATTTGTTTGGTAATTAATAAACGTGATATTATTTTTTCAGTAATTGAAGGAAATATTAGGTTGGGGAAAAAGAAATCCATTATTTTTAAGAGAACTTTATATAACTTCTTTTGGATTCGCTTTGTAAAAAGGTTTAAAACAGCTTGCATGTAGATTTTTAGGTCTTGCGCGTTACGACTGCTGACATGCGGATAACTTCGATCATTTTTGATATTTTATAGACATTTTCGACGATGCTGTATCCACATGCGAGGTGCATCTCTAACATCAAAAATACCCGAGCGAAATCGACGAAACAAAAATTGTACGTAACTGGTTGTTACAGTCTTATATAGGACGATAAACACCTTTGACAATTTTAGCCACCCGGCTATCTTTTTCGCCGTAACTAGAGAAAAACGAAAATGTATCGAATTTTCTGTTTGTTGTCTTCCATTTTTAAAACCTTGTACTCGTAACTGAATTAATCAAAGAAAAAACCGCAAGAGGATATTTTAATGTCAAATGTCACCTTTCCAACGAGCATAAATCTGAAATTGTTTGATAGATACCTCACGAGATATCTATCACTACAGACGTCTACAGAAAAAATAATGGATTACTTTTTCCCCAAACTTATATATCCTCTTCAGGATAGGGAAACATTGGCACATGAAAACATATTTAAGTTATTAAAGCTACCATAAAATCTAGGCTATTTAAAATAGTTCTTGTTTAATGTAAAAAAATATTTTTATATTTTCCTTCAGTTTTTCTCTACATTAATAATGACTTTCTAATTCAAATTGTCCCATATTTGTATAAAGAGAAAGGTAATAATGAAATTCAAAATAATTTTTATAGTATATCCTCACGAAAAAAATTGAAGTATCACCAAAATGATTGCCATTTATGAGTGAATAGATAATCAAATGTTGCTAAGTGTTATCTTGGTTATATTCAACTTTCACGATGAGTTAAATTCCTTTTCCACTCACACATCAAAAAAGTCTAGAAAAACATTTCAATATTGATTGAATCGTTGGGGAAATACAAAAAGATATTTTTAATGAGAATTTAAAATGTTGTCAAAAATCATGTTTTAGAATTAAAGAAAAAAAATCATAGTGTTTTAGATTTTAAGTTCAAGCTCCATTGGAAACTAATCATTTGTTTATATAAATACCTAAATTTGCTGAATTTTTTGGAATTTGATACATTTTTGTGAATTTTGCTGAATTTATGCTATTTTTAAGGCGCTTTGATTAAAAAAATGCATTGCTGCTTATTATTTCTCTTTGATAGAAATCTGTAATGAAACCACGATAAATATTTTACAATAGAGATATGAAAATGCATAATATCAAACTCTTTATGGACATTAACAAAATAGACCAAATAATAGGCGAGAATAGCACTTCAGTATACACAAGTCAAACGTATATTACTGGAATAAACTGGTTAGAGTATTCATGATTTAATTCATTTGATTTAATTTTCAGTGCAGGTCTGTGAGTCAAAACGTTTATGCATATAAATACATATTTCTTCATTTTGAATCATATTAAGCAATTTAAGTTTTTCACTGCATGAACATTTCGTGAAACTTTGAAACTTTCAGAATAATAAAATGTTTAATAAAGGCATTTTTTAATATAATAAAATATTAAAAAATGCCTCTTATTATATGTATATATATATATATATTGTTTTTAATGGTGGGCACCCTTGAGCAAGTATAGTACATTAGCCGCAACAATATTGCTACTCATTTTATCGTTACCCGGTTGGCACCAGTGAACCAAGTCACGAAGGTACGAGTAGCCTCGCCCACGCCCCACCACCACAAACCCGTTTATAGGGTGGGCCACATTCATCCATCATCTGAGGAAAGGACAAGAAACACAGAGAGAGTGAGAGAGAAAGTACATCCATGCCCGAGCCGGAATTCGAACCCAGGTCCTCCCCATCCGTAATCAACTACGCTAACCACTAGACAGGTTGGGTGGCTATATATATATATATATATATATATATATATATATATATATATATATGATGCCTCAGATTCTATACTAATATAATCTTCCACGAAGTTATTTGTAATAAACTTCACTTGTAATATAAATATCAAATTATGTCCTCAGTATTATGCAAATAACAGCTGAAAGCTTTATCAATGCACACAAGGAAGATTATTTCTTTTTCAGAAAAGTAAAATTTTGTGTTTCTGAAATTGTATTGACTCTCTCTTCTTTATTATTTTCTGAAAAAGCAGAAAATTTTATAAATTTTAATAGGTCCTTTCATATAATTATTTTATGAATTCATCATGAATCATTGTTTATAATAATAATTATAAATAACGGCAGTTAAGCTGTTTTTGTTTATCAACTCACAGTTTAATATTGCTAACGTCAGAAATAATGAAAATTATATGTCAATATGTTACAGTTACTTTATTGTTATAAGACAGCATGTTACTGAATTATCTTACGATTAATACTTTCTAAGCTGTAAGGCCCGGAAGAAATAGGTTAATGGATAAAGTAAATCAATAAATCTTTATCGTTCTGAAAGTTATCTTTCCGCAGTAAACTTTATATTTTTAACTAGTTTCAAACTTTTATTTATTTTTTGGGTTCCTTGTTAACGTGCATCTTGAGTCGGTAGTTATTACAAGGATTTACGGCAAAAGTTCTTCCCTTGTTCCTTGCTCTTGTAACAAGAACAAAGCACGTACACTTGATTTTTTTTTCTTTTTTTTTTTTCTCCCTCCAACAAGGAATCCAGTTAAAACCCACGGTCGACATATGTTAGCGACATGTTTAATGGCACTGTTCCATCTTAAAAGATTAAAAAACGAAACAACGTTTCGAAAATCTTACGAAAATTTGCCATAGGACACCCCTTTGGTCAAGTGCCAAATTCTTAATTCAGTGACGTCATCGTGGTGTCCCTGAAGGGAAATAATCATGTAGTGTTGGTAGATTTCAGTCAAAATTTTTTATCTTTTATATTTTTCTTGAAAAATACGTAGATATTTTGAAATGTGTGTGTGAGTTACTGTAACTGACAGATATATATTAGGAAACTATTCACTTAGTTTAAAGTATAATGAAAGTAAAGCTTGCATAGTACATTAGCATTGATAAAGTATAATATATCTAATTGTGTGATTCTATTCGTTAGCAATATGTGCTTTAGCAATGGTTGAACTTACTTAATTTAAAATATATAATGAAAGTATATTTTAAACTAAGTGATTTCAATCATTAGTGTTAAATCAATTGAGTGAATTTTATAGTGCATTATCATTGATAAATTATAGTATCTTTTAAATTTCTTTTTAAAAACGTTTTTGAATAATATGATTATTAAACTGTATCAAATATACATGTTATTAAGAATTAGTTATTATTACCATTTAGGAAATTACATTATGAATATGTTTCAACGTATACAAAGAGAGCGAAACAAATGTGTATAAAATCGAAAAAATCAAATTAAAAATAAATATAGTGTAAATTTATAAAATAATAATGGAAGAATAGAAAGTAATACACTAGAGTTATATTCGCAAGATACTTTTGTCAAAATTAAAGAGGCAATTTCCTCATACAAAAAGAAAATTAGTATAGTTTCAGTTTTTATTGTCAAATTCAAACTTTTTCCATGACAATGGAGATGATGGTGCTTCCATACATACATATTGGTGCTAGCATGCACATTTCTGTACCTTAAGGTTAACAGGCTTATGATATTCAGTCATCACCAAGCGCCTTGTAATTTTGAACCAATGTCAGGTGACGACACCACACTCTCCTCTCTACATCTACAAAAGTGGAAGAACTTAGGACGTCTCAGATTCATGTGGATATGTCACAATCCATGGAGCTGCAGCAATTTAGTAAGGGAAAATGTGGTCACCCACCCAATCACAGTCAATGATGCTTCACTTTGCTGAACTTAATGGGAAGCAGCGTGAAACTACTGAGCCACTGGAATTCGGATTATTCTAAATTTTAATTAATTAATTTAAAATTTGAATGCAAAAAAAAATTTCACGTTTTAGCTTTTGTCAAAATAAATTTATCCAATGAAATAAATATATTTGATAAGTTAAATTTAATCTCAAAAAAAAGTTCAACCGTGAATTTAATATTAAATTAAATGTCACAGGTGTATTATTGAAGATTAAATGTACATTTAAAACAGAATTTATTTAACAGTGAAATATTTAGTTTAATAAAAAGCATTTTTTATAAATTTTCACAAAATTGGTCAATCTGAAATTCTCTATACCTTTTGTTGCCATTATTGTTCCTTTTTATTACACTGCTAAAAATATCGTCAGCGAAAAAATATAAGTCTTTAGTACATACATGCTAATGCGACTCACTGCAATACTTTCGCTTTTGTTAAGTAGAAGTATCACAATTGCTCAATACTTACTAATAAAATTCTAAAAACAATTATTTTAACTATTTCATTCTATAAGAAATTTGCAGTGTTGAACAGTATAAAAGTTAACAAATGAATAAATATTTATATTTCTACAATCGGAAATTTTATTAATTAGAAGAGGCATCTTAATGATGTTTAATATAAAGCAATGTTCATTAATAATATTTGTTAGCTTACTTAAAATTATTAAAATTTTATGTATTTTATATAGGGATTACTTTTTGTGGATAATTTCAAAAATCAATAATAAAATGCTTTTTAAGGTAAATGAGTTCTTCTTTGTACTGGCTTTACAACTTAGTCATAACTATCTTATAGATTGAAATCATTGTTTATGGAAATAATATTATTACTTATTATATGCACAGGAAGTCGAATTACATTCTTTTAACTCAGCGTAAAATCTCTTTCTAAAGTATAATTTTTCCATTAAATACTGTATAAGATTCCTTCAATTGGAAGCAACGATTTGTCTATTTGATTTTTTAAAATTGGTATATTTAACAACAAATGTATGCACTTTTTAATATATATTTTAATATGAGTCTATTGTATCATATAAGGATTTTGCTCTTGTATTTAATACAAATAGTTTTATACTTTATTAAATTTCTCTAATTACCTCTCTTAGAAAAATTTACGGAAATATATTATATTATGTGAAGTATATAAAGTTTATTCAAAAATATATAACAATGTAATTTTATTTCTGTAAATTTAACAGAATAATTTATTATTCTGTTAAATTTATAGAAATAAAATTACATTATATAAAGAAAAGAGCAAAGAAAGAAAAGAGCATATAATCCTAGTAACAGCATAATTATCCACCAATAATATTTTAGTAATATCAGAATTAGTGATTTAATTTCTATAGTTGGATAAGTTACAAGTAATCTCAGGTATAAACGAAAAATCACTTTTTGATTTCTAAATTATCGACATAAAAAAATAATTTAAATCTCATTAATAATCTAAATTAATTATGCTTTATTCAGCAAAATAATTCAATAAAACTTAATCGGAATTCATTCTTCTAATTACTTAAGAAACGACTAAAATCTCATCAATTCTGAAACTTTATAGTTTATCAATCGTAAAAAAAAATCCGAAAGTAAATGCAAATGGTTGCAAAAGAACTCAATAATTCAATTTGATTATTTTTTTGAAAATTTATCATGCGGAATAAAATTATTTCTTTCAGGAATTTTTCTTAATTAGGCATTTATAAAAATAGTGTAAACAAAATTATAAAATTTTATATTCATGAAAAATTATATTTTTTCATTAAATCCAATGTTAATTCTTTTATTTCATCAGTTTGTTAAAATCTTGTAAATTTTGTAAACATGGTCAGAAAAATCAGCGAAATGAAGATTAAAATAAATCTAATTAAAATTAAAGTACTTAAAATTGTAAAAGGCTCTTTGAAAATCAATAAATTAAAATAGTATTTGAAAATATAGAATTACTTGCCAAATAGTTGTGAATTGGACCCTTTAGTCGAAGAAGCAGTAGACTAAACATTTAATATTTTTATTCATATTTTATTTCCGCTTCTCCTTCACAACAATTACTTGCAGCTTTACCACATGGTAGGTGTGGCAAAATTCAACTAAGCATAGTTTTGCCATTTTCTGCATTGAAACATTATAAGAAATATCAACAAAAATGATGTTTTAAACAAATTAACAACTTTTAAAACTTCTGCATGTATCTTTTGGTAATCAATTAGTTTTTCAAGAGAAGTGAAAAAAAAATAAAATCAGGATAAGCTAATTTTCATATGAATGCAAATTGTTTTTTTCATTCTTCTCCACTAACTTTATGTTTAAACACTTTTTGTATTCTTTTATAATCACCATTGTAGTTTCTTTTCGTTTTAACAACCGCTTTCTAGATTTTTGATATCTCATTGTAACCATCACGATAAAAATTGATTAAGGAATATTTTGTTTAAATTATCTAAAGAACAATACTAAAACATATCAAATATCACTTACAAAAATTTTATTTTTCAATTCTATTTCTTCATATTGAACTTTTAATTTATTTGTCATTTCAGATATAATGCAATTTTATATATATTTTGCTTGCTTGATAATTATTTCTATGTTTTTAAGTTCTTCCAACATTTCAGCTAACTTTATCATCAAAAGTTAATATTACTATTTTATAAATATTTTATAATAAAAAATATATCGAAACAAGTTTTGTTGAGATCTGTAAAAGATTTTTTTGTTTGATTTATAATTATAATATTCAATTTTTCAAAAATATATTTTTGAAGATAGGGATCCAACAACAAATTCAACTTTAAAATTCATAAATATCTAACCATGAAGTTTCTATTTTTATTTTGATATTTGACGATTGAAGTTTTGTGGTGCTAATATAAATTTCAATTAAATTTTTTTATTTAATGAACTTTTGGCCTCTTACGACATATTGATTTGTTGAGTAGTTCTAAAAAATGAAATAAACTTAAATATTGAATTACTCACGAATCATTAGATATTTTAGTTCAACATACTTGCTATTTAAACAAAATTAAGAGAAAATCTATTTTAGTTGAATTTTCATCAATAAATCAAATAATGAACTGTATCTATATGAATTAGTTGATATCAGCTTTGAGCTTCTAATTGCTACTTCTTAATTCTTCAGATCCTCTTCGAAACTCTTCAATTTCTCTTCATGAGTCTCCCCTCTCTCTTTTTAGATTTTTCTTCTTATTTTTACACTACAGTTTTTCCATTTCACTATCAAAGAAAAAGAAATTCTTTCACGAATCCTTCGTCTTAATTAGGATTTTTGATAAAATAATTGTTTTAAAGAGAAAACTATTGTAATAGTGTCATTTTAAAATTCCAATATTGAAGTCAAAACCAATAAAATGTCTTGTGTTACTCCTATTAATTGTCTTTATTGAATAGTTTCTTAAAGCTTAATTCATACCTATGAATTTTCTCAAAAATAAAATGAAGCCAGCACAATAAGAAATGTTTAATTTCAATTAAAAATAGGAATTTATTTATATGTAATGTACACTGATAAGAAATCTTAACATTCAATATTATAAAGAAACAATGTTAATAGAAAATATGACATACATTTATTATATGCATCAATAATATTTTAATATTTATTTGCAGTATTTCTTCTGAATAAGTATGTACAAGTTTAAGATTGTATTATAATCTAAAGCAAGACACACACATTTGAATTTAGAACAATAATAAATATTATATTCATGAAAAAATAAAAGACATCATTGATTTATTCAGTTTCGTATATAAATAATATTTTTCTTTGTAAAATTAATAAACATTCAATTTATCTCTTATAATATTAATATTAGTAACACACGATTTAATGAAAATGTGATTCATAAGAAATAAATAAATATTAAATTTGTATATACTTGAAATAAAACATTTCATAACAGGGAATATGAAAATTCTTGGAAATATGCCAAAATAAAATATACACTTTCATTTTTTTTAATACAAAATGAAAAAAAAAAACTTCTCTTCATAGAGTATTTCTACAGAAAGAAATCAAAACACCTTAAAAAGAATTCAATATAAAATAAAAACTACCATAAGAAAAATAATATCCACCCTTTGTACGTTTAGATCTTTTATAAAAATAGTATTCTGAAATAAATTTTTACACAAAAAGAATTTAATTAAAAACGATAACATAATTAATAATGGAGATAGTGAACAATCTTTCAGAAGTACGAATCGAAATTTATTTAACACCTTTGAAATTTATTACAAATAATATGCATATTTTAAAATAAAAACAATTTGTAAAAATATTATAGTTACAAATATTTTCATTTTCTCAAGAAAAAATTTAAAATATAATAATTTTTCAGATAAATAATTTCAAAATATCAAGAAATTTGTCTCATAGTTTCCTTAGATCATTGTTGGAAATTCTTATATTTATTCTTGAATAAATTAATTTTAGCTCATTTGGTTTTTTCCAAAATATTTTTAGCAAAAATTGTATGTAACAATAAAATCATGAGATATTTTTATTTGTACACTTGCCGAACAAAAACATGTTATTATATTTTAAAACATTTTTAATTATCAAAATATTTCGGCAAGAAATTAAAACACAAACCTCTTACACTTTCCAAATAAATCAGTTTTTGTATTTTTGGTAAAAAAAAAAGTACCATATATTTATTTTATTTCGAAACAAAGAATTTCCCCCTTTTTTCAAAAGCAAAAATTGCATCATGTTATAGGACCGAATATGTCACATGCATTTGAAAATTCATCAATCATACAATCGAAAAAAATATTCTTAACATTTTTTTAAACGATCAGCACAGGATTCTAACTTAAATTACACTTTTTCTTTCTGTTCAATTATTATTCGGAAATCAGAAGTATAGTATCTCAATCTTCATATCTTCAACCACTCCAAAACCGTTTTTGTAACAAAATAAACCTAAAGAATATAAACAAATGATTTTTCGAATTTTATTTAACCGCTGGCATCACTTAAATTTATTACCCAAGAAAATGTTCCTATTGAAAATTTAATAGAAGCTATTTTATATGGAAGCTCATTGAACATTTAGTATTTATTATATTGATTATATTTAATATTTAAATAAATTTAGATATTTTTATCTACAAGTCAGAAATCTTACATATTACTCTTTAGATTACTTTAGTTAAAAAATAGTAATAATAATAAGACTCCAGAGTGTATGCCCTAATTCACCTCTCATTTATCATAATAACAATTATAATTTGAGTATGGTGTTATATAGATATTTTTAAATAACAAGTTATAGAGCCAAATATTATATGAATTCCACTTTACATTCTCTAACTGTACTGCGTTGCTTCAAACAAAGAATTTGTGTGATTATCAGAAATGGACCGATCGTCAACCTTCTTGAATTATGGCAAGAAGTTTCATTTGAATTATTTATTCATGGAAAGAATAAAGAAAATATTGAAGAAATAAAACTATTTGGAAAAGAACTGGGTGTTGCGAAGTAAATTTTAAGTAAAAATGCAGCAAATGAAACACAAATAGGAAAGTGAGTTTTTCAAAAATATTATATATGTTTGCTGAAAACATACACATAAAATTTAGTACAAAAACTTATTAATTTATTTATTTCATTGTATCCTCTTATTTTTTTAGATAAACATATTACGAAAGCCATTAAAATTTATTATTATTATTTCCTTGCTTTAATATCAATATTTGTTTCGTTTTTCTTTCTAGTCATTTTTTGAATACAAAGGTTCAAAATGTAAAATTTAAAGTGGATTCTGAGTGATTATAAATTTTCCATCTGAAGTTGAATACGAACCCATTAATGTCTGAATTAAATGCTAGACAACTATCCATTATAAGAATAACTATGACAAAAAACCAGTATTTTCGACCTATAACTACAAAATTTGGCTTATATCTAATCGGGATGGTTTAAAAATCAGTTCTTAGAAAAGTTGAAAAATGTAAACATCAGTAATTGATAATGAATTAAATTTGTAATTGATTAATAAATCAGCTAAATTTTTTTCACCAAAGTGTGTGCATGATATAGCAAAAATAAGGCTATATCCATTATACTATGTGTATACGTAATGCTATTAACAGGCAATTTAAATAAAATTCGTTATTTTTACATTCTACAATGAGCGTTTCATTAGTCAAATAAAATCTAGGATATTCAAAATAATCAAGTTAGTTTAATATCTATCAACACAAATTATTCTTGTTAAAATTTTGAATTAAAAAGTTTAAGGAGTTTCAATTGAGTATTTGTGTATTCTGTATCGTTTACAATACTTGTGGAATACTTGAGATGTTTCTTCCTTAAGTAAAAATTATTAAATGTACTTTGCACGTGAGATTTTTTGTACATATTTTCCGTTTTTATAGAATATTGTTTTCATTAGAATTTAATTACATATATCGATAATATTATGTAATTCTCAAAGTTCTGCCTGAAGGCTATTATATATATTTATCTGGTATGTAGTTTAAAGAGCTCTCAAAATTTTAAACATTTTTATTCCAATGTGAATGATTAAAATTCCATAACTTATTTTCATAATTTAAGATACAGTTTTAGATTTATTCTTGTTTAAATCAATTGTGTGTGATATGCGTGTGTGTGTGTAACTGAAACCATAAATAAAAACATTAATTTACTTATTATTGAGAACATAAGGTCTTTTACTAACAATTATGGTAATTATAAACATATTTTAAAGAATAGTTCCATAAACGTACAAATAAATGACTTGAGAGACTAATATTTTTATTTAAAAAATTAAATTTAAAATTAAATTATCTTGAAACTGATTTCAAAATAAACTGCTTAGAATTGGTAATAATTTTTGTATAGGAAGAGTAGAAGTATAATAATTAGACAATAGTGTATCAGTAGGGGAAACATGAAAGGTTATTTATAGTGTCTTTGTAAAATATTTATTAATTTCTTCTATTTATTTATAATAAGTCTTGTCAACGAAAATAAATAAAAGAGATCGTTAATTTAGAAATCGTGATATGTAATTTGCTTTCATAATTTTTATTACCAGGAAAAATATATTCTGTATTGACACTTTCTTCTATTTATTCCTAAATCTAAAAATTTTCAAAGAACCATTCAGTTTTTAAAAATGTTACTATTTTGATACGATCATGAGAGAGATCAAATGAATAAAATCTCAAAGGTGTAAAGTAAATATTTTCCGTCAAATCTTCGAGTCATAGAAACGTCTGAAAATAAAGAAATTACCTTTTGAGCATCGAAATTACTTTTCAAGTACAAAATAATGATAATGTAAATATAAGCGTATTTGGAGAAGATCTTTGTGGCATACCTTTTGATAACATTTATTTTTCATCTGACGATAAATATAGCTTTTATAATTTAAAATAACTTTGACTAAAAGGAATTTCAGCAAATATTAAATTCTATTTTATTATAGACCCTTAAGATTTCATTGCATTTTAAATTTTTCATGTGATCATCTATAAAAAGCTAATTAACCAGTTATAAATTATAGTAAAAGTACATACTTATTATCAGCTCTATATAAATTTTTAAAAGCATAAATATACGTATTGAAAAATAACTATTTTTAATTTCGATCTCTTAATGAAATCATGATTTAAGTTAAAAATATTTACCTATTTAAAACTTCTTATTTATTATGAATTTTAAAGTCACAAAAAGATTTTAATTAGATTCCCATTTTCTTAAGTTTGTAATAAAAACATTATTCAAAACTACCAAAATCTACATAAGGGAGTTTTAATTGAAAAAAAAACCCCACAGTTTTCGAAATTGTATCAACAGTTTCATTTATTGTTATATTGGGTAGATTATTAGAATATAAATTATATTAGATTGCAATAACAGTAGAAGATTATAATAGATCACATAGATTATAATAGACAGCATAGAATTATTATATTTGTATTATAAACATTGCATTTCATTATACTATAAAGCTTTGGAGATAAAATGATTGTATTCGTAATGTTGGAGTTTAGTTGTTGTCACCCTGTACATGTAATTGATCACAAAATCATCGGATTTCAAATTTTTTATTCAGATGTATTTATTACAAAGTCGCTTAGGCTCAGAAAACACTTTAAATTGCTTTTCTATTGATATAACAATATTGTAAGCTCAATGTGACAAAGCGACGCCGAATGACAAAACAAAATCGAAATCAAGCTGTTGTGTAAAATCCTGATTAAATCAACAACACTATTAAATGCTTATGACGCTTATGGTATATACTGAAAAAATTCAATACATTAAAAAGTAACTTGCAAAATGTTTTAGCTCCAGTGGCATTTTTTTTCAAAAACGGAGTTCTAGAATAAAGGAATAATATATACAGGAAAAATATATACAGAAAATAATGTCGATTCAAAAGTATATCTAGGATAAAACTCATATAAAAAA
>JAPDSC010013819.1:0-13261 GCA_026290005.1 Latrodectus geometricus | reverse complement strand
TTTTATTTATTGCCAACATTGACTGATTTTTTGTACTTTTCATTTAATAAAAACATTATGCTAAATGAAGATTAGGAAACATAGATACTAACAAATTGTAACATGATTTTTTTTTTATTTATTTTTTTATAAAATTCCTGACAAAAGGGTTCTAAAATGTCCTCTAATAAGAATATTTTAATAAAAAAATGACATTAATAAAACTAATTATAAATAGAACAGCTTATATGAAACATTTATTATATTTTATGAAAAATGCATGTTGACCAATATAACAATATAATTGCCAAACATATATTAAATCATAAAATTAAGAATAATATTGAAAAATAAATATTATGTAGAGTTAAATGGTAACTAATACATTTCACCTTTTATTTGTAATTTTTAAAAAATGTTCAGGATCTTTTAAGCATTTCATAATTGTATACCTTTTGCGGAATTATAAGATTTTAAAAACTATTGATGTCTCTGAATTGATAAAGAAAAAAATATTTCTAGAATATTTTAGATATCATTTTCCATTAATAAACTTCCACTAATGTTATCTTAGAGGGTATAATCAGTTTATTGTTCTTGTAAATTTAGTAGATTTCTGATTTTTATTAGATAAATTAAAACTGAGACTTGAATAGTTAAGTAGATAGATTGCTTTATTTAATTTATAAATTATAACTCTTTAAAAATGTAACTCTTATATATATTTATGCAAATAATTAATAAAAAACTGCTATGCAAATAATATCATATAAAAACCAACATATATAAAAAAAAACTTTATTCAATGTATTTTTTACATCTATACAACATTACCTATTATTTTGTTTAATTTTTAGGCCACTTTAAAGTGTTGTTTAGATACAGTAATTGCAAATTACGGATTAATTAAACTGAAATAAAATTTTATATAACTTCAGACTTATAGACAATATAAGGCATTTCATTCCAATAAATATGCTACCTTTTTAATATATACAAACATTTATGTTCACATTATGATTTGCTGCTAAAAATCCCAGAAAATATGCCAATCAACTACTTAAGTTTTCTCTCAATAGTAAATTTCAAAATATTATTCATTCAAATCCTGAATCCTTATATATTTTTATAATATATTTTTTTAAGAAATATTTTAATTATTACTGAGTTTAAACAATTGAAATAATCAGTGAAATGCCTCAAATGTTAAATGATGTTTTGTTAATCTAATTTTTTAAATTATTTCACTAAATTAGATTGCAGTGAATAAATTTACATTCATCAAAAATTAAGAAGTCTAATATGAAAATTTTAAAAATTACAATAGGAAATGAATTAATTATACCAAATGTTTCCTGCATGAATCAAGAAATACTGCATATATTTAGTCAATTTTTAAGTATAAATTGATGTAAGCAGACAAAAGAATAGAAAATTTATTTCCTATTCTTTTGTCAACCATAATTTTTTCTTAACATTTCGCAAGAATTTAGTAATAAATTTTAATTTTATTAAAGTATGAAGATTTTTGTAAACTAGAAAATACTTCTTTGTTTCAAAACAATATCCTTTTTCTGTTACAAAAATATCTTCAGGTAAAATCTTTAAAGAGTTGTCTACGGAACCTGTTTTAATTAATTAGATTTTCATTAACTTTATGTATGATAAAGAAATTTAATATTAATATAGTAATTAAATATATTAATTTAACACAAAAATATTTAATTCAAAAGTTTCACAAAATTTTTATTCATGGCAGCAATGGTCTTAATTATAAAATTTGGTCTCATATTGAAAAAATAAGAAAAGCTAATTTAAATGTTTACCCAAAATTTCATTTAATATGTGTACATATAACTCTAATCTTTCAAATTGTTGTATGTAACATTTAAATTTAAAATAACTAAAATCAGGCATACTCCTTTTAAGATAAGAAAATGTCTCGATTATTAAGAAATTTTATTTAAAATTTTATGCGTGTCATAACAAAAACTTTGAAACATTTAACAATACATTTGTTTTCTAAAGGAAGATATAGAAGTTCTTCAAAAGTATAAATTCATTCATAAGGATTAGGGATATGCAAAATTACTATCTAAATATAAAGTGAAAAAACATTCATTGTTTTAATGCCTTCAATGTGTCATTATTTTTGTTTTATGTGTATCATTTTCTCTTAATGCCCTTCAATTTATCATTATCTTTTAATTTTCAATTGATTAAAAATTAAAAAAAAAAAAAAGCAAAATAAGGAACTTTTTTTTTATTTCACTGGAAATGCTCACTTAATCAATGAAATGTACAAGAAAACCAAAATAAAAATAGTCTGAAAGATTTTTATAATTTCATTAAAAACATAATTCAAATAGCAAAGACATAGTTTTATTGGTCATTAGAGTATCAAAATGTGAAATAATATACGTTTAATTTTCCAGCTTGACTAAAGTTCATCAAATGCTTGATGACTGTAAAATTAATAGATTACTTAACTGTTATTACATATGGCTTTATTGGAAGGATCAATAGAATTGTATAAGGCAGCAATTTTAAAACAAATATTTAATATAATAACCAAAACGACTAACATAAGAACAGAAATAAAAATTTAAAATGGCAAGGAAAAGAACACAAATGAATTCATCTTTACAAGGAGCTCATGAAAGTTCTGGTATTTTAATATAATTTGCTTATTTTATTCTATTTTTGAGACTTTTTATCCAGGATTCATGGTGCCTGAATTACAAATTTCACATAAACTAGATGAAAGAATGCTTTTCATTTAGATGATATGCCATGCAATCATGGCCAATTTGTAGTCAGAAATTTCTCACAGCCTGTTTACAGGATTTTTGACAAGTGTCCTGAATGTTGGCTTAGGATTTGCCTGTTGATTTTACCATCCAATTAGATTAAAAAAATATCTATCAATTTAAAAATACACTTTCGAATAGTGATTCTGGAGGAAGTGGTTATAAGTCTTGTGGCTCAAGTGTTTTTCTCTTGGTTAGCAACTCTACCATTACACAATTGTTGATACTCATATGTGAAGGGATCCATTGAAAATGATTGTTTATATCTATAAAAAAAAAGTCTCACACCTGTAATAACTTAATTATCTATGTCGTGATTTACGACTGCCTTTGTGCTTGCTTTAGAATAAACTAGAATTGCGGTTTAAGAGAAACAATTTATCTATGCCATAACCATTGAGATTGCAAGGATCTCTGCATCAAAATTCAACATGAAGTATACACAATAGTACATTGAGAAGAGTTTACTGTATGCATCAGCCCCAGTGTAGTAATGCATTTTAGAGCCATCAGAATACATTCGAATCCATTTAGTTTCAGAACACTGTTTTTGCAACATACATATGCTTGCTTTAAGTATTTATTGCATCATTTTTCTTTCTCAAATCATTAAAAATACAGCTGGTATTTAATATTAATACATTCAAGGCGATTAACCATGAAGGCAAAAGAGCATTCAAATAAACAAAATACAAAACAATTATTACAAAAGATTGAGAATGCTACTTCTATCATCCCTTAAGTAGATTATAATTTGGATCTTAAGATTTTGCACTCAACAAAAATTTATTTTTGGGTCTAAACTATTAAATGATAAATAACAAACATAATTTATCATTTAATAGTTTAGACCCAAAAATAAATTTTTGTTTCAATTTTTAGTTTAATCTATATACTGTTTAAATAATGTCTCTAATAACTTTCTTTACATTTTTACAGCAGAAATTCATAATTATAATTTTCCATAACTATTAAAAGCAATTTTACATTACTTTCCAGCAATCTATTTGGGAGTGGGGAAAATATATCAGTTTGAATGAAAACCAGTAATTTTTAAAAATGATCAATCAGAAAACAATCAAAAAATTCAAACTAAAAAAAAATTTCTAAAATAGTCCAGTTGTTAAATTTGAACTATTTTAGAAATTTTTTTTTTTGGTCTAAATGAAAATTGGGAGGAGTTAAGTAATAAACCACAAACAACTTACAACCTAATGAGACTGAAAAATCTAAGAGTTTTCTTGCTATTCATTTCAGTTACATCTATCAGAGACATGTGAAAATAGGTCAAGTGCCTTTATTGAAAAATTCTATAATTCACACACACTGGTTTGTTAAAAATCTTACAGCCACTTTCAACTGTTAGTTATTCACTATAAATGATCAATTCCACTTTTAGATACTTTTTCATATAAAACCAATTATAGCTACTTTAAACTTAAAAAAAAATCCTTTATTTTCAATTTTTATTTCCAAGAATTTGAACTAGCAATAAAAATAAAGTAAGCCAATGTCCAATGCAAATAGAAAAGTAAAACTAAATATGACTAAAAATTTTATAAAAAAAATAAGCATTGGAAAAAAAATGAATAATTGTATATAAAAAATCTAGTTTTAAAATATTAGCCTTAAATTGTATGTATTTTAACGAAGAAGCTAGATACATTTATTCGCAAAATCAAAATTACATTTAAAATGTTTTCAGATTTTTTTAAGTACGCTATTTGTGTATATAATATCCAAAATTTTCATGCATTAAACAGAATATCAAATATTGAATTTCCTATTTTTCAAATGTATGAGAATTTATATAAACTAATGAAAAAGCATAATGAAAAGGATGTATTAGTTAAAGTCAACAAGAATTATTTTTTTTTTAAGTATAAAAAATATTTATTTTTATAATGTATAATTTTGTACTGTAATCATTAATTCAATATCAAACAAGACCATTCTGATAAATAAGTAAATGTAGAAAAGTGAAACATTTAATTTACTGAAAACTAAGGTATTAGTAATGGAAAAATTATAAATAAAAATATTAAAAATTTTAAGAAATAAATTTTTTTTAAATAAGAAAACTTGTTGAAAATTTAATTGGACTTATTGAGTAAAACCTTATGAAATTTAAAATGCTTTGGATGAATACAACAGTAAAACTGTAAATCTGGCACTGAATTAAATCTTATTAAGAAAAATATCAGTATTAAATGTATAAATAAAGAATCAGCGAAACAACATGAAAAGAAAATACAATTTCTTTGTAATTATAATTTGTTACTTACTAAAATAGAGTGCTACAATACCTAAAATTATTTAACAGGATAAACACAGTTATGATTTGAATGTTGCAGTATTGATAATTTTTCCATTTTGGCTAGAAAACTGCTTTTAGTACGAAAAAATGGATAATTCTGATCTGAAATGATATATAAATTCTATATAAACTATTCTACATAGAATAGTTTACATAGAATTTGCAATTTGTTAACTAATTAAATATTTTTATATTTAATAAGTTAACATTTTATCTGTCAATAAAGCTTTCAAGTTACTTATAAGAACTATAAATGTTGTTTGTCCTATATGACTATGCTAACCACATAACACTTCGATTAAAAATTCTGCTTCCAAAAATACACACACTCAAAAAGAAAACACAACCAATTATACTAAAATAAAGCTCAATTCTACTTAATAAATATGCATGGGTAAATTTTTTCACTTTCAGTCATGAAAAGTTAAAAAATTGAAGCAGAATTCTTATGTATTTCATAGGTCCTTCAATCATAAATATTTGTTAATTTTTGAATAAGAGTAAGAAAAAATGCACAGAAAATAAAACTGATTTCCAAAAAAGCAGTTTATAAATCTAATTTTTCCAAATAATGCAAAATCTTGTCTTCAAATAAAACTTGCATAGAAAACATTGCGAAGTACCATAGCACAAATCCTTATATAGAACTCTAGTAAACTTTCAATTGATGTTTTATTACCTAATCCATAGCTTGGTTACTTAGCACACATATATGCAATTAGAAATAGATGTTAAAATCCTTGTTTCATAACAGTGTATTGCAAATTCTAATCATAATATACACATTATAAAATTTTAGGAAAATCTGTTAAGGCAAAATCATTATCTTATAAATAAAGTAAAAGGAAGAATAGTTAGAAACAATTTTTTACCAAATTTTGGAAACAAGATTAAATATATAATAAAAGCATAATTCAGAAACTACATAAAATAAAAAATTTCGAAATAATCTATAATTTGTACTTGAATTAATATACCAGATAATTTCTCCCTTAAGTTATATAAATTAATAATGCATTTAAAATGTTGCCTAACATTTAACATAAAATTATTTAAAAAGGAGAAAGAATGTATGTGTGTATGCATAATAGTGATGAAATATCCTGTAAAAAGGATTTTTTTTATTACTGTCAAACAACATTAGTTTGTACTATTTTTTACTTGTTCTGTTTTAAACTATTTTCCTTTTGAATTGAAAAGAAGATTTTTCATTAATAAAACAAAGATAAAACTAATAGTAAAATTTTTAAAGAAGTTTTATACAATAAAACTCAATGTAATTTCACATATAAATTATTGGATATCACATGGAGCAGTCACCCTATGTTTGAAAATCAACAAGCCTGAGAAAACTATTTATCTGTAATCAACCATTCCTTCAATATCCTCCTGTCTGACATTTCCCTTGAAATGGCCATAGTTATTTTTCATCTACATGCCTTTCTTAAAGCAATTGTTTATTGGAATTCATATCATATTGAAGATAACTCTGCCCTATGTGATCAGTGTTGCTTCAAAATTTCTTGTATAAGCAACTCACTTTCATGTTCCAGAGTGTTTTTTATACTTTTTCTTGCCATTTTATTTCTAAACAATGGTGTACAAATGTAAATTAACAGAGTATGAAAGAGATAGAATGCTCAAGATTCTATTAGATGAAGTTGACTTCAGAAGATGATTCAAATTCATCTAATCCTATGAGAGAGATAAATCAATACTGCTCAAAAAAACAACAGATTGATATCTGTTGTTTTTTAAACAGTAGACATTTTATCCACTGAATTTTCACCTTCTTATTTCATCTACTGCATTATCCCATATGTAGACAAGAGTGACTATTTTCATTAAACACTGAATGTCATAGGAAAGAGAGAGAGAATAAAATACTTAAGTTTTTCTGTCAACAAGGAACCCTCTAAAGCAGTGTTTCCCAACGTGGGGCCCACGCCCCACAGGGGGGCAATCCGAAAATGTACTCGAGGCGAGTTTAACCCTTTCGCTTCGGGCCATTTAAATGCAATGCCAATATCTTTGAAAAACTAAATAAATTAACTAAGCAGCTTCAAGGAACAAATAAAACTCTTGTCGATGCAAAAGCGAAGATATTTGGTTTCAATACTCATGTTGAGTTATGTCAGAAACATATTAACAACAAAAACTTTCAACAGTTTCATTGGTTCCAAAAATGTGAAGTAACTGATACCGCATTACTTGTTATTGTCAATCATCTGAATATTCTATCGGCTGATTTAAAAGAAAGATTTTCTGATTTGAAACAAATTGATTTTCAAACATGGATGATGCAGCCAATGTTAGTGGATTTGTATGATATATCAAATATGGAGTATCAAGAAGAACTTGCAAAATTACAAAATGATGAGTCAGTTAAAACTTTATTTAATATAAAAGGAGCGATGGCATGGCTTTGTAAGGAAACAGATATCAAATACCCAAATTCAACGAAATGTGCAAGAAAACTATTGCTACCGTTTCCATCTTCATATTTAGCGGAATGTGGATTTAGTGCTGTAAATGATTTACTGGTAAAAAAAAGAAATCGGCTGGATATAACACAACGTGGAGATTTGAGACTGATGCTAACCGAATTGGAACCTAATATAAAATCTTTGTGCAGCAAGAATCAAGCCCAAGGATCTCGCTTAATTAAAATAAAAAATTAATATAGAAAAATCTTTATACAAATTATTTGAAATTTGAATGTCAGTTTTTGATTATATGTTTTGAAAATCTACTTACTGTGTTTCGTAAGCAATTTCCTAGTGATTTGTTCCTAAAACCTATCATTTAAGTTTCTTAAGTGAACAATGCAATTTCTTAATAATAAAAATTATGTATGTTACATGGGGGGGGGCATAGGAATTTTGGAAAGGCTAAGGTGGGGCATGGCACAAAAAAGGTTGGGAAACACTGCTCTAAAGTAATATGCAAAAACTAAGCATTATCATAGAGCCAAATATGAAAACAAGAATTATGCCAATACTTTTTAGAAAATTCAACTAAAAATCAATGTCAATTTTAATAGACCAGAAGACATTTATTGTATAACAAAAAATATAAATCCTGATGTACTATGTGTTCAAGATTCAAAGATTACAAATTCTTGGACAAAATGCAATAATTTTACTTTCAAAAATATATTTTTTTATGTGAGTTTTTGCTAGAAGTGTATGTCAATTTAAAATCTTTAATACAAATATTTAATTCTTTTATAATTAAAGAAATTAATAATGTAAACATTAAAAACATTTTCTGATAAGATTAATCTCACAATTAGTGTAATCATTGTTTATAATGATTTTTTTTTAATTTATAGTTCATTCCTTTATAAAATTTACTATGGTTAATCAGTCACCTTACATAGCTTCCAATATCAGTAGCATGAGCACAACTTCTACTGGGTTAATATAAGCAATTTGTAAAGTTCCAGTATTAATATTTTATAGTGTGTTTAGAAAAATGGATTATTAGCTTTTTATATTTTAAATCAACATAGTAACTCTAATATTACACACCTCATTCAGAAATAACTTATGACTATTCATTATTTATAGAATAGCAAATGATTAAAGCAAAATCAATGTTTTCACAAGTTCTTGATAGATGTTCAGGGAAAAACAACAAATTTTTAATGAAAAATTTTTCATAATTAGCAGGACAATATGTGAGCACTGAAATATGACAGATATCCTAGGTATTTTCAAAGATTGATATTGTAAATGAAAAATTCTTAATATAAACTGAAATTTATTACTTATAATTTATTTTATGTGATTCAAAAAGTATACAAATCTCCTTGAAAGATAAATGAGCAATAAATTAATAATGGATTTTCATAAGCTAAATAATGCCAAAAGGGAAAATTTCCCTTCTATGTAGCCATTTAATTTATGCATTACTTCATCAAATATTTACTTTTTTGAGATGTGGTTGCTTAGAGAATTTAAGTTTGTTTTATATGACTACTAACACTGAAAGTTTTGATACAAGCAAAAAATCTTGATGGCTTTTAATAAAACTAGGTTTAATGTAGAAAATTGGCTTAATTTACAAATGAATTTTGTGCCAAATTGAGATCAGAATCTTGCAATCCCTAAACTTATATTTGCTAAACAATTTTTGAAATATCAGTGGAAACATTAACACTTCTTTTGTTTAAAAATGAAGATCAATCTTTGATGTTAAAAACCTAATCAGAAATTGTATCTTTATTTTAATAAATATAATAAGTGAAAAATTTTGAATAATATAATTGATAGTTAAGTATTATATTCATATTACAGATACAGACTACAATATATGTAATTGAAATATTCAATCAAGTTCAGAGGATAAAGACTTAATGCATTCTAACAAATACAAAATTATTTTTCTAAACTAATCAATCAAAGCTGTTTTTATTGAAAGTAATCCATGAAGCATTCTTTGCTTTCTCAGTAGATGTTTCACTCCTGTTTATTTTCAGTTTCAAGAAGTGAAATAATAACTATAGATATTAATATTTATTTAAATAGATTATAATAATTAATTTTTATAAACATTTTTTCATTCTTTCTAAAGTTATAAAAAATATATCATAAAATGCTGTATTATTTTAAGTGTGAATTCAAATTTCAGAATTTACTGGGGAAAAATAAAATTAGTGATTAGTAGTATAAATTGATTAAACAGACAAGAAATAGCTTGTCTATCTAATCAATTTATAAGTTTACATCCATATGAAAGATATTTTTTTTCCATCAACATGAAAAAAATTCTCCTCTGAATGGAAGTTAAATTTGGTTATACACTTGACAGTCCTCTTTTAAATATCAAATGGCATGTATCGTCTTATCTTTCAAAGAATTAGATGTCTATTTATTGAATTCAATGAACAGATATCTAATTCATTGAATTCAATGATAAGGTGATAATCATCACTCTACAATTTAAAATGAATTTTAAATCCTAGCACACATTTATGATCAAAGTGAGACCCTCTGCTGAAAAATCCAGTGTACTAATTATACCTTTAACTCAGTCCTCTGAATTAAAGATTTCATCCTGCTATAGTTAACAATTTATTCTTAAGTTCTGATAAAAGCACATAAATTAAAAAATATTGAATTTAATTACAGGTCTAAATCAGCTATTTTTAACTTGTCTAAAATTTGTAAAAATATGATAAATTTTTAAATTAACTTGTGATTTGGAATACATTAAATTAATTGAACTATACAACCAGTCTGAAATGCATCAATTCAAATTTGGTATTAGAAACAGAAACTAAAACCATGTTAGAATAAAATATTTATTTACTTTTTCTCACAGAATTACTTAATTTATAAATAATTTTAAAAGCTCAAAATACAAAACGGTAACATAATTTATGATTAATAATTACATTATATATTTAAATTAAGAATAATTATACAATTTTATAACTTTTAATGAAATATTTAAATTTGGTATACAAATTATTCCTATGCTTACAACACACTTTAAAAGGTGTATATGCTAAAAAGCGTCATATACATAAATATTATTACTTCTTTTTCATAAAATCATAAGTCTGACATTCAATTTATGTAATATTAACTAGTTAATTTTAATTTTGATACAAGTCAAATATACTTCCAAATTATCTTAATGATAAAAATCATTTAATTACAAAAGAATATTAGTTTCTCATAGGAGCATAACAGAATATTTACAGCATTTCTACTTTACTTTCCAAGCATAGTAAAAATATGTGAATTGAAATTATACTTTATTGAAAATTATTCTTTCTACAAATAAAACATATTGAGCATTTATATATTTTCATTTAGAACACTTAAGAAAAAAAGTTGAACAGGATAAGGGAACAAGATTTCATACGATGACTGTATGTCAACAGAATTCATTGACAAAATGCGAAATACTTAGTTTAAACTCAACTCTATAATAAAAATTTCATTAAGAGGCGATTTTGTAAGTAATTTATAAATCTTTCTGTTAGAAATAACAAAATAAAAGAAATTTTGAATAATAAAAAATATTAAGCTTAAAAGAAATATTTAATACAATGGAATAAATTATACGTAATTAGGAATCTTGATAAAATCCTAAGTGGAATTTGTTTGTAATAACCAATATATATATATCTGATCACTCAATTAAATATTTAAGGTAAATAGATATCGAAACTCAAATAACCGATTGATTGAGTTATATAATTTTTTTATTTATTTTTTTGCATTTAGAAATGTAAGAATCACACGATTTGGTTCAAATATTGTTATAAGTTTCACTAACCAGTCGACCGACTCATTCTTTTTTCCCACCCTTTAGGTAGCTCTTCGTCAGACATAATTGATATGAAAAATTTATATATCGGTATGTAAAATGAAAATAAATACAAACACCAAGTCTTTTATATTTATTGTAATTCAAGACTTAGCCAGCACTTGCTCTGACTCTGAAAATCTAACGATTTTTGTAAAAAGTTTATCTGCATATATAGCCATTGCCACTTACATTTTAAAATTAAATTGATATTAGAAATATACTTTATACTATGTCCATTTTTACTTTTTATAGTTTTTAATGATACTAAAATTAAAAATAAAATTTCAAATACAATCTTTTTTCCCTTCATCATGGAATTAAACATTTCATTTCATAAAAATAACAGAATATGTTTAGCAAAAAGTGAAGTGAACTGAAGAAAACAGTTTTCGTCGGCTGCTACCGATTCTTGTTTTGAACACAGACCAAATACTGGTCTGTGGTTTTGAAATAATATCAAAAATTTTACGAGTGTTAATTAAAGATAAATCTTGTTCATATTCGAAAATTTCATAATTTTAAGGAAGATTTATTAGGATTCAATTACAAAATAATAATGATTACCAATCAAATTATAAATCGTGCTGAATTGCATTGGGATGAAGTTATTAAAAATGTTAGAGATGCTTTAGTATTTATGGATGATGCAGCTGCTGAATTACTGCATTGGCATGGTGGTTTAAAACGAATGTTTGATGGGGGTGCTTTATCTGTGGAAAATTTCACTCCATTTGTGGTTAGCATTTATATTTCCTCCTGACATCACATAATTCACTTAAAATAACTATTACAAACATAAAAAAATGAAAGGTAAAATTAAGTAAAACTGTAATAAAAAATAAAATACGTGAATAAATATTGTAAATGTAATTTTTCTGCATTCCACTCAATTAAACATTACATTTATATGTATACTTGCATGTAAGAGTTATTAAAAATTATAGTGATGCAATTTTTTCAAAAGGTATAAAATATTGTTGAATAATAACTTTATTTATTAGTGATGAAATATTAGAATTGCATTCTTCTCAAGATAAACCATTAGTATATTTATTTATCTGTATTTCTGTTATGTTTTTAAAAAATTAAATTTGAATACTTACATCGTATCAAAATTTAAATTTGAATACTTACAGTGTTCTAGCAATTTGGTGTTTTGTAACTGATTACAAATTGATCTCTTTACATTCCAATCATGTAAGCTGTCATTAACAAATGATTATATCTAAACACTGACAATTTCAAAAGCTCTAGGAAATTTGCAAAATGAACTATTTCTGATAAGATGAGTAAAAAAAGAAAATATATTTTGTAACTTTAGAAATACTTTTTGAGGTGAGAAATTTCTTTCAAAGTTACTCAAATTCTGAAATTAAATCAAAAATTTTATAAATTTTAATGAAATATTAATTATTTCATTGATATCTAAAAATTATTTACTTCATAACAATATATTAAAGTTGTATACAAAGACTTGCAAATAGTTTGAAAGAAAATCATATAAATAGAGTCTGATACCTTTGAGCATACAATCAGGAAAAATAGTTTTCAATTATTCAATCTAATTGTTTCCAGGATTACAGTTTAGACTGACAGGAGAGGGGAAAAAATACTTAAGACGAAACTATAATTATAAGAAACACTTTTTTCAATTTATATTACCACATAATTTACATTTCTGCTACTCATTTAAAAATTGTCCTTTTTTGCATTCATATAGAAAAATAATATTCTTTAAAATGTTAATTTGATGAAATCTGAGATTTTACTATTCTATGCTATCAAAATCTCTGTGTGGGGGGAAGGGAGAATCAGATAAATTATATGT
>JAPDSC010013812.1:0-20550 GCA_026290005.1 Latrodectus geometricus | reverse complement strand
CACTCCTGAATTACTGAGTTGCTTAGGATAACAGAGTCACTACTGAATCACTGAGTCGCTATTGACTCAGGATTGCAGCCGTTAACGCGTTAACGGCTAGTCGTGACTGCTAGTGAAGCTGTCTGAGGTCAGTGAAACATTTGCAGGTAAAAACTGGATTTTTTTTTTTTTTTTTTTTTGTTTTGTTTTGTTTAGAAATTTTTAGCATTTGAAGGATTTCTATATGACAGAAATTTCGATAATCTTTTTCAGAATGTGTAGTTCTAATTTTACGAAAATCTTTTTTATTCTTTATGTAAAAATACTTGTTATGTGATCTATATATTTTTCATGACTTTAAATCTTTATTTAAAATAGGAAATACCCATTAAAGTGATATTTCTACTTTTTGAACCACGGCGATAAAATTAACAAAAGGTCTTCCAAAACTTATTGTTAGACTTTTTGCTTAATCCCGAAAATATAGCGAATAATGTCTACTTTTCCGCGATATTTCATCACATTTCATACAAAATACATCTTTTGAAATCATCAATCCATTTTTTTAGGGTTGTATATATCTGTATGTGTTTCTAATATATTCAATGATTCCTCCCTAATTTTAATTCATTTCTTTTTTACTGAACAATATTTATTCTTTCCGATTTGAAAATAAATCAACCGCATACAAATTTGATATATCCTCTAACCCAAGCTAAGAAACAGGTGGCCTTAAATTATTACATATGTCCCATAGAAATTGGAAATAATCAAAAGACGCATTTCTTTTAAATAATGCTATGTTAGGATTAAAACTTAGCATATTGACAACGAAAGTATAACATTTAATGTTGTATGGAGCGGTTGTGGCAATCTCATGGAAGCTAGTACACATGTTTCTTAAGCAACTTGTTGGAGTGACGTATTGGATTCTTAATTGAAGGTACCTCATGCAGCATTAGTGAATTCTTATAAAAAAAAATTACAAAGAGTAAAAAGAACTTGACAGAGTTGAAAAACAATTAATGTATATATACTACATTCTAATTCACAAATTTTCAGGGTGAAATAAAGGATAAGTGACACTTTCGAATGTGATTGTTGAATAAATTAAAAATTCATTCTTTCTGATCACTTTTTCAATTTTTACAATATTTGATTTCAAAATAAAAAATTATAAATAACAATAAAACATGTGCTAAGTATAAAATTTTTTAACTTTCTAATAAGTGAATTGCACAAATCTATTTATAGGCAACGATAACTTAAAAAAAATTAATGTGCATGAACTATTTAAATTATTATGATCTTTAAAATTTTAATGCAGGGATTTGAGATTTAATTTTAAGACATGTTCTATATTAACTTTCACCTGTTAAGAAATATTTTACACGAATGAACGTGAAATATTTTAAGATTAATACAATTAATCATTGAGTTATCATTATCCGAATTTATTTTACTTTGAAATACAATTTTGAACAAACTTACTCAAAATATGACAAATTTATTTGAGCTGAAATACATATTTTAATTTAGTTCATAGCATATATACGAAAAGGATTCTTCTTTTTATTTCTAATAAATTATTATTACTTTTCAAGTGCAATCTTACATGCTTTTCATTACACTTTTATTTTAAGTAAAACTTTAAGTAAATTCTGTTCTGACATTTTTCTTTCCATTACTTTTAAACAAAGATTTTAAAGAACCAAATTTCGAGAAATTTACAACATTTTATATTTTATTCAAGTTTCAGAGCATATAGTTTTCATCTTTCAATAAATTTGAAACTTTTATTTATAAATTAACGTTAAATAGTTATAAATGAGATTAATGTATTCTAATTGATGAATAAGTTTTTACCATTTGAAGGAATTATTGTTAAAATCGAGTTTGTTGTTGAAATGCTCAATTATGCTCATTCTTTGTAATAAAAAATCTATATTTCTCATGTTAAAAGTTACAAATTTAGAACTTTAATAGCACTTAAAATATTGAACAAAAAATATTTTTTAATATTTTTCTTTTGAAATAGGAAACAGGAATACAAATAAGTAATTTTTTAAAATTATTTTGCATCTAAATTAGATTAATTACTCAAAATGCTTCGATATATAATGTTGAAATTCGGAAACAGTTTTTAAAGCTAAATTATCAAAGTTTTAAAATTGAATTATAAAATTTTTTCTACCAAATTTAAGCTTGTTCTATAAAACTCTAGACGCGTGTAATTTAACTATGGATAACTTATATATAATGAAAGCATTAAGTAGTTATAAAAATTGGTGAAAGTATATTTTAAAGTAATTTCGTATGTACTTTTATAATGCAATCTAATATCTAACCTAATAATTTTTTACGCAATTACTTAAGTCTCAATAAGTTTTGTGGGAAATTTCAGAAATACCTTGGGACTTCAATATGTGTACTTATACTGTTACTATAATGTGTACTTATAATATTTTTGTGATCTTTGTATTGCATAATTCCACGTATAGCGTTGAGCACCGGATTGTACATTACTAATTCAATGGACATGGCTTTTACTGTGACGATTTCCTTTTTTGTTGTAGATCAGATGCGGCATGTCCCGCTGCTGCTTTCCTGCCTGCTGCTGTCCGACCTCTTCCTGCTGTCGGCGTCTGCCACCATCATCATCTACATGCCTCTGAGGTCCTCCTTCCCCTTGAGGACAATGGGCCGCGGTGTCATGAGGTCCATGCGCTTCCTCATCCGGATGACCACGCTCATGAGGAGAGTAAGTGACGTTTTTGAAAGATGCTGCAACATATTCAAGTAGAGCCAGTTTAACTGTAAATGTTAACCATTCTTTCCATTGTGGTGGGAATTTCCATCATAACCTATAATGCCCAAAAATTACATAAAAGAACAAGTTCACTTTAAGTGGATCATGTTTGGATACCTTTTTAATGTCCATTGCATAAAAAGAAACATAGCTGTCAAAAATAAACAAGTGTCATTATCAGTGAAACGAGCTTAAAGTTGTCTCATTCCGCTGTTTGTTGTAGTTGCAATAAACGTATGATTTCGTTTATAATTTTGTTTTATTATATTAGAGTTTCTATTGCTAAAAAATTGAAAATGAGTGGAAGAAAGGTTTGTAACACGTGTTTCTGTTATTTTCCTCTTTTATTTCTATTTAGTACTAAGCTAATGATCTAACTTTGGATGATGATGGAAATTTTTAGCATATTGTTTTTGCTAAATTTATACTATAAATATATACTAAGATTTTTTTAACCATTTTTCCTTTAATTTTGAACATGAATTATATCAACTTGATTTATTTCACCAATAAAGAAAAAATCATGCAAAGAAGGGTTAAACATTAATTGAAATTCTTCATGAAGTCATTTTTTTCATCATTCGTATGAACTGAATAGCTGGTTTCATTGTGATTCAGACAAAGATAATTAAACCAACCTCTGTGGCAAGACAGTTCCCATGGGGCCAAGGCCTACATTGCCCATATCTATTTTCTTGACCAATGGCCCTGGAATGATAAGCATATGTCCCGTTCAGTTGACCATCCTAACACGATACCTCCTGTGTTTAGTTCCCAAGTATGTATGGTACTTATAATTGTCGACCCACTGAAGAAATAAAACGTTGATCAAACACATAGTCCTTATACATAAAAAAAACTTTGTTTGTTGATAGCTCGTAAGGATTATTATTTAGCTATTGGTGTGAGATAATGAAAAGAATTCCAGCTCTTGTGTCCATCTCTTCATTTTAACATGCTATTGAATATCATACATTGTATGAGAATGTGTCTTAGGATACTTCTTAGATCATTGTTCGCAACATTTGCAAATGATGTGCCCACGTTATTGCCATGTATCAATTTTAACGGGAGAATGTATAAGTTAAATAGATAAGACGCATTAAATATTAAGGCTTCTTCGATAATCAGCTGTAAAATGCTTAGTGATGGTAAAACATGGCAGAATGAAAGCAATAGTCAGTACAGAAGATACAAAAGAAGATTATACATTATCAGAACACAGATTAGTATTGGTGGTCTGGAGTGTAAATGGGACTCAAATGATCTCTGACCCAGTGATAAGTGAGGAAATGAAAAAAGGTTCTTGATTTCTATTATTTTAACTCACCCTCATTTGTAATTGTAGACTAAAGTAGTTGTAGACAAGTCTTGCTTGACTTGTTTATATAGAACTTCTTTCACTTTAAAGAAGTGAAATTGTTTTACTCATGAAATTATGCTCCGAAGCAAAACCCATTGGTCGGTGAAGATTATCTCAACATGTTAACTGAGGAAAAGGTGGAATATAAAGATACTAGTTTTGGGTTAAGTGGTCAGTCTTCAGTGTGAAGTACAGAATCAAGACTTTAGTCAAAGGAAGCGTTTATTACATTTCTACTACATCACAGAGACGGTCGCGTACGAAGTGGCTGGGTTCGTTCGTATTCCTCTGCTCAACTGGTATATCAACTAGTATACTCTCCCTCGCTCCTGCTTCCCCCCGAAAGGAAAAGAGGGTCGGAATGCATTTCCTGTCCGAACTGTGCTCCCATACCTCTGAGCGAAGGAACTTATTTCACCCTTTTCAGATGAGCTGAGAAGGGAAAATGCCATTTCCGTTACTAATTAAGGATGTGAGAAAAAGATCACTACACTAGCAATTTTCAATTCGTTTTAATCAATGGAGGCCATGACACAAAGGTATCTATTACATTTGATAGATTTCATTTTCTGTAAACCATGTTTTAAATATGTCGCCCATACCAAATTTGCATTTTACCTTTTGATGAGAACATAGAATATTTCTTGATGATTAATGAATAATGTTCCATGTTCTTTTGTGTTACACTTCTTTCTGTGTAGCCTGAAAATATTTAAAATAAAAAAAAAAAACCCTAAAATTATATTTTGAAAAATATTTGTGTTCACTTCAGCTTTTTTTTTTTTATCCCTGGTTTCTTTAATCTTGCCAAATAAATCTCTAGTGAAATCGATTATTTAATCTTTGTCTCTATCTCTTTTTTTCTAAATATTCAGGGTTGAGTTCTGATATATTGGCTTAAAATCTTAGTTATGAACAAGGTAAACATAACGAGTTCTGTTAGAAATTCCTCAAGAGGAGATACTCCTATTCAATGACACTATATCATGCCAAAAGCAATTTCTTATAAATGTCAGATGTGGACCATGGCTTATATATTTGTTAGTTAGATACCGCTGAAATTATTTATTCAAAAATATCAGTAAATAAAATAGCGATACACTCAAAAAAATGATGATTGTAAACCAACAGACTGAAATTGACCTGTAAAAGTGTATAAATACACTACTGGCCATTAAAATTCCTACACCAAGAAGGCGACATGCTACAGACGTGAAATTTATACGAAAGGAAGAAGGTGATGTGATATCCAAATGAGTAGATTTTCAGCGCATTCAGACAAAGCAGGCGCCAGTAGCGACACCTACATTGTGTTTAAATGAGGAAATTGTTCAGCCGGTTCCTCATACACAAATTGCATTTGAACGTTGTTGCCTGGTGAAAAGTTGTTGTGATGCCTCGTGTAAGAAGGAGAAATGCGTACCAGCATGTTTCTGACTTTGATAAAGGTCGAATTGTAGCGTACCGGGATTGCGGTTTATCTTATCGCAGTATTGCTGCTCGCGTCGGTCGAGATCCAATGACTGTTAGCAGAATATGGAATCGATGGGTTCAGGACGGTAATACGGAACGCCATGCGGGATCGCCATGCCGAGCGACTGGCTCGTCACCAAACGCCAGTCACTACGGTTGATGAACTGTGGCATCGTGTTGAAGCTGCATGGGCATCTGTACCTGTACATGCAATCCAATCTCTGTTTGACTCAATGCCCAGGCGTATAACTGCTGTTATTACTGCCAGAGGTGGTTGTTCTGGGTACTGATTTCTCAGGATCTATCCAGCCAAATTTTTTGAAAATTTAATCACTTGTTGTTTCTAGTATAATATATTTGTCCAATAAATATCATTTTTATCTGCATTTCTTCCTGGTGTAGCAATTTTAATGGCCAGTAGTGTACTTAAGCCATAATAGATATTAAACAGAACAAAACAATATTACACAACGTCGTATTGAAAACTACATTAAGTCGGTAAATATTTATGGAATCCAAAAACAAATATCATGGTAAGCATTTACATAGTGTTACTGAAAAATTACATGATACCAGTCCTTTTAAGTTAACAATGGATGGCTTAAGTATGCATGCAAAAAACTGATACCATTGATTAATCGTATAACTGCATTAGTTTTTAATTTTTATCGTGATTGTTTATCTATGTCAGCTACTACTTCATAACATATATGAGGTATATATTTTACGGCTGAAGTGGCCTGGTTGCTTAGAGTGTCATTCTCGCTACCGGAAGGAGATGAGTTGTAATCCCGGTTTTTCCGAAAATTCGTCGCGTTCACTAATGGCAACAGCTGGACGTAAAATATGTCTTACAGCAATGTCCCTTATTTTCCCTCTCCAAATTAATACTTCTGGGGAATTAGGAGCCAGGTTTTGGGTCTTCTCTGGCTTCTAACTTTAAATTGCAAAGTCTAGATGGTGTTGCCATCTATGAGCTAAAAGTCGTACTTTCACCCTCGTATGGGGATGCTCTGTTCAAATCGGAAGCCACTCTGTCTAACTTCATTCACGCAGTCCCTGAAGGGTGGGATTGGCTTCGCCAAGTGTCATATGTAACAACAACATAACATATTTTATTATTGTACCAACAAATTGTCTGCATTATTATCTAAAAAATAAAAGGAGTTACTCTGAGAAGCACTTTATCACGTAAACTAAAAAAAAAAAATCTTGTTTTATTCATGTTTTTTCTTTAATAAAATTTATTTTCTCATTTAATTTTACAACAACGTAATTAATATTTTTCTATCTTTAAAAGTAAATAAGATAGTTTTCAAATGAAATCTTTTAAATAAATGGACATAAAATAGATATCATAGTTGTATACCCTCACAGCTGCTTCCTACACACTAATTCAAATGACTACAGATTTTTCGAGTAAATTAGAATGTTAAAAAAGTGTGATTACTTTTGGATTTCTACATATTTTTGTGGACATTTTAAACAGTATGGTACCTTGCAAATTAATAACTCCTTTTTTTATTCCTCTAGTTCAATTTCACTCGCCGGATGCTACGAATGATATCTCTTCTGATGATGATGAGAGGCAACAACAGCAACAGAGATGACGTTGCCACCCACAGAGAGAAATCCTGCCTCCAGCGACTCATGTGCGAAATGTCTTATAGATCACCAAACAAATGGATATTTGCAAATGGACTGAAAAAATTGGATACAGAAAGGTACGTATTATGTAATTTGAAAAAGAAAGTTATACGCTTAAGCTTCTGCTAAAATTGAATTTAAGAATATTCTAGCAACTGCAAAAGAAACCACCATAAGTTTATTTTCTTAATAGAAAAGAGATCAAAATTTTTAACTCATGCAGTTTTTGTCATACAAATTTTTTTGCAGTAAGATTCTTGGAAGAATGAAATTTTAAAAGCTTGGCACTGATAAATATGAGGGAAAATTCAATTACGTATGTATTTAATGGAAAGGTCCTGTCGACATCGAAATTCGGATATAAGATCAATATACTAAAAAGACGCATTTTCAGAGCTAGCTTTAATCAATATAGTGTTAAAAGAAAGACTTCCCATAGCCAGAAAATGTAAGCCTTTACTAAAAATAACTAGGGCTTCCTGGCAGACTATTTCTCATACTATGAAATCATATTGGATAAGCCAAGTCTAAAGTCATGTGTATCAACAGGCAGTAAATAGAAAATTCATAAGCTCATTAATATACACTGTCTACCAATAAGTATTTGGACATCTGTGATAGAAAAGAAAAACTAACTTTATTCAAAATCAATAGTTGGTAGAGCCTTCACGAGAGGCAATTAATTACAGCATGAATCCTCCGGGGCTACTTTCCAGTCTTTCTATTACAGCTAGTGGTATTGTCTTCCACTCGGCTTGGAGTAGACATACAAGTTCCTTTATCGATTTTGGGCGGGTAATGCACCCCTTAATTGGCGATTCAACTCGTCCCAGAAGTTCTCGATAGGTTTCAGGTCTGGGTTCTGGGCAAGCTAGTCTATTCGATGAACTCCATGGGCACCATACCAAGCCTTGGTTAACCTCGAAACATGACAACTGATATTGTCATCCTGAAAGTAACAGAGGTCCAACCCATAATACTGCCACAATGTAGGGAGCACATTGTCCTCCAAAATGGTGCAATAGGCATCGGCGTTGATATTACCATGAATGGGGACCAAGGATCCCTGTCCATACCAGGAGAATCAATTCCAGACCATGATTATACCTCCACCGAACTTGAGTGTTGGCACAATGCATTTAGTCAGGAGACGTTCTTCCAGGCAGACCCCAGACCCAGATTCTGCCATGTGAACAGTAAAGGATGAACCTTGATTCGTCACTCTAAAGAACCCGTTTCCACTTATCTGCGGTCCAATTTCGATGTGCGTTGCATCACATTAACCTAGCAGCCCGGTTGGACTTTGTGATCAAAGACTTATAAACACAACGTGACCATGAAAATCAAATAGATTTGCTTCCTTACGGAAGGTATTCATTGAAACAATACTCCAGGATGCCTGTTGAAACTCCTCGCGGATGAGGGCCATCGGTTGGGTTCGGTTTTTCCGAATTCCTCTGGACAGCATTTGTCTGTCTCTACCTCCCAGTTTCGTTGGTCTGCCGACTCGGGGCACATTCCGACAATCACCACTCATCTTTCACTTCTTAATCACATAGGCCACTACTGATTTTGGGTTCTTCAGATCGCTAGATATGTCTCTTAAGGATCGATCACATTTAAGATACTCGATAATTATACTTTTATCTAAATCAGAGAGCTCCGAAGTGCGCGGCATCTTGCATGTGACTAATGCCGATGCGTTTTCTTACATAATATATATCGGTGGAGACCGTGACGTACCTCAGGACAGCTATATCGTCATTGGCATAGTTGTCCTAATACTTATTGGTAGACAATGTATGAACTTATCAGCATACGAAGACAGATAATTAGTAATTATAACATTGATCGAACACATACAAATCACATTGTAGGAAATATATATGTTACGATGTAAAAGAATTCTTGATTGAAGAAATTGGTTAACAAATCAAACCACACCAACAAGAAACATTTTGCCATTTTAGAACATGGTTCAGTGATAAGAAGTCAAACGTCATAACTTGTCAAACGGTAAAGTTAAAGTTCAAAAAGTAAACTAATACGAGAAATATGAGTTATATAACAAATATCGATAAAATCCTAGGAGAGCGTATACTTTTGTTGACAAACTGAAAAAAAGCCAAGACAGAACAAAATGGCGAAATAAGAATTCCAGAAACAGTTAGGTTTATCTTATCTAGTGTATCAAAGTAGGTTTACTAAAACTGGAGAAATTTATCGCCAACCAAAATTACTCGTGCCAAGGGTGTGGGCTCTGCTAGGATCCAACCCAAATATTTTGATTACACATTCAATCACATTGCGGGGACGTTAGCACTGATGAATAATTTTAATTCTATATTTTCTTTCTATGATGTACATTATTTCCTTTTAAAATGTTTCATTTTCTTTCAGAGCCGGTGTAGATGAAGGGATCACCATCACTTTCTCCCTTTCCGATTCTCAACAGGAGTCTTGTGGGTCATTGCATCGCTCCTGCCCATTCAGTGGTCTGGAGATCCTACAGACTGCCAGGAAGTTGAATTTCCTCGGAAGCTGATTACGTCGACAGTTGAAAAGCAGTGGATTTCTCTGATATGATGCAATACAAACAATGGAATGAAGACAACATTTTTAGACATTCTCCATGGCCATATTAAAACTCTGTCATTACGCACGAGAGCTGAATTACTTATCTTTGACAATAAGCAAATGGAAGTCGGTCAGTTTTACTTCACTTATGAAGATTCATTACCCATTCATAAGCAAATTACATAAATTGAGTCTTTTGGAAGCAAATGTAATATATAAAATGAAGTTCAGACTTATAAGCCATCTTAAAATGCCAAGCAGTTCAATGCTTATTATTTCTTCACTTAATTTCATTCTATAAAGATTGTTTTCAAATATAACAAATGAAACCTATTTTGTTGCATGCATTTTGGGCATAAACTATCTACACAAGTTTGTCATTTTATCTAAAAATTCATGAATTTCACTAAAATTATGACGAAGTGAAAGAAATTCATATATTTCAACATATTGTTATTGTATTAATATTGTTAATAGCAATTTACTATCAACAATACTTCACTGTGCAATAATTCACTATGATAATTATTTTGAAAAATAAAATACATTTCTTCATAGAAGCATGCAAAATAATTCTACTGATAAAATAAGTTATATCTCTATTCGACATTGAATTGCAGTTTAAGTCCCCTTCCTCGCCAACTTGGTGATAAAAGCACCAACCATGGTAACCTGGACATTTTTTTTTATCCTTAAGGCGCTTTTTATGGCAACCTCCAGAGAAGAGAATTTGAAAAATTAATAAAAACAATATTTTATTAATATTATTAATAAACTGAAATATTAATAAAAACATAATTTTTATTAATATTTTAGTGTATTTTTGTTATATAATTCGTAAAAAATGCATTGCTTTTGTTTTCATTGCCATAGCAATAGTTAAAATCGTTAAAAACACGTATTTCATTTTCGTCGCCATATCAACGGCATTTTTGAAAACGTGCCAAGCAGGGTACACAAAGCATATTTTCACCCTATTCGATTCTAAGATTGATTCTATTCACATAAGTTTTGCTTTAAATATATTTAAGTGGAAAGTTTCGTTTTATAATTTCTGAGTAACAAATATGATCAAAACTTATGATCTGTTTTTGCCATCTTGCTATATTTTCTGGTGACGACACATGTTTCTAAGAAAGATATAATGTAAGTATAAGTGCATGAAAAAAAAATGTTCATTAGATTTGTCGCAATATATTGTCACTAATATGACAATTCTACTTGATAAAATTTTGAAGCAAATATAAGAATCTTTACTTTATATTTATCACAAAAATATTATGCTACAATTATATAATTGTGCATTTTGTAGTTCTGTTGATAGGTTTCATTCAGGTACCCAATGTCTTTTTTCAGATTGATTTTTACCAAAATATCAAAACTTTTTTTGGCCATTATTTGAAAAGACTGGAAAGAAACATAAAAGTGTACAGATGCTATATAACCATTTTGGTACATTTTTGGGTTTTTGGCGATTAAAAATATTACCAAGCTAACGTAACTATTACAGTTTACTTTTTTTTTTTTTTTTTTTTTTTTTTTTGGTCGAGTGCCAGCCAGGCTGGCAGCAAGGGTGCGCTGCTCCACTCTCTCAACTAAACCGCAATTTGGTGTGGAGTCCGACTTCCTCAGTACACACATACCATAGGTATCCGTTTATAGGGTAGGCAACCATTCACAACCCATTCATACAAGGAATGGACAAAAAGAAGAGAAAGTACATCCATGCCCCGACTGGGATTTGAACCCAGACCTCTCTATCCGCAGTCAGGAATGCTGACCACTAGACAGAGTAGGCGGCAGTTTAGTTCTTAAATAAATAAATAAAATATTAAAAGTAGAGCTCAAATAAATAAAAAAATAATAAAATTATGAAATATTAGATTTTTCTTAAAGAAAATATACTTGAATTATCCTCACAAGAATTCTAATCAAAATGTGTATCTAAAAAAAGTTTTCTAAATTGTACAAGATGACGCTCCAAGAAACTGGGGTTGCCGGAAAAGAAAGTTGTTGAGTAGCTTTGGTATCCTCAATCTTTCTGACGTAATAAAATATCAAAACTACCATAAATACCAAAAAGTCAAATTAAAATTGCACTAAGATATGGCGTGTGTGTGCCCGTAAAAGGCAATTTGATTGTAATCACCTTTTTTGTTAGGAAAAAGAAGATCACTTTTTATGCAAGTTAAAAATTCACATAAATCAGGTGAATTTTTGGTTGTTATAACTATTAAAAATAGAGATAATCTCAAAATAATACTGTTCTTTCAGTTTTCTCAAAATGAATTATTACGATATTTTTCTATTCATAGGACAATTAAAAACGTTATTACGTTAACCTTCTTCAAATTAAGATTTGATGTGTGCGTTGTTTGTGATAGCGTTAGGAGGAAATACACTACTGGCCATTAAAATTGCTACACCAGGAAGAAATGCAGATAACAAAATGATATTTATTGGACAAATATATTATACTAGAAATAACAAGTGATTAAATTTTCAAAAAATTTGGCTGGATAGATCCTGAGAAATCAGTACACAGAACAACCACCTCTGGCAGTAATAACAGCAGTTATACGCCTGGGCATTGAGTCAAACAGAGATTGGATTGCATGTCCAGGTACAAATGCCCATGCAGCTTCAACACGAGGCCACAGTTCATCAACCGTAATGACTGGCATTTGGTGACGAGCCAGTCGCTCGGCAACCATTGACCAGACGTTTTCTATTGGTGAAAGATCTGGAGAACGTTCCGGACAAGGCAACAGCGGAACATGTTCCGTATCAAGGAAGATCTGTACAAAACCGGCAACATGCGGTCGGGCATTATCCTGCTGAAACGTCGGGTTTCGCAGGGCTCGAATAAAGGGTAGAGCCACGAGTCGTAACACACCAGAAATGTAACGTGCACTGTTCAAAGCACCGTCAATGCGAACAAGAGGTGACCGAGATGTGTATCAAATGGCACCCCATACCATCACGCCAGGTGATGGGCCAGTATGACGATGACGAATGCACGCTGCCAGTGTGCCTTCACCACGATGCCGCCAAACACGGATGCGACCATCATGATGTTGTACACAGAACCTTGATTCATCTGAAAAGATGACGTCTCGCCATTCGTGCGCCCAGGTTCGTCGTTGATCACACCATTGAAGGCGCTCTTGTCTATGACGCAACGTCAAGTGAAGCCGCAGCCATGGTCTCCGAGCTGAGAGTCCATGCTGCTGCAAACGTCGTCGAACTGTTCGTGCAGACAGTTGTTGTCTTCCAAACGACCCCGTTTCTTGACTCACGGCTCATGACGTGGTTGCACGATCCATTACGACCATGCGGATAATAAGCCTGTCTTCTCGGCTGCTAGTGATGGTTAGCCGTTGAGATCCCGCATGGCGTTCCGTATTACCGTCCTGAACCCATCGATTCCATATTCTGCTAACAGTCATTGGATCTCGACCGACGCGAGCAGCAATACTGCGATAAGATAAACCGCAATCCCGGTACGCTACAAGTCGACCTTTATCAAAGTCAGAAACGTGCTGGTACGCATTTCTCCTTCTTACACGAGGCATCACAACAACTTTTCACCAGGCAACAACGTTCAAATGCAATTTGTGTATAAGGATCCGGCTGAACAATTTCCTCACTTAAACACAATGTAGGTATCGCTACTGGCGCCTGCTTTGTCTGAATGCGCTGAAAAGCTAATCATTTGCATATCACAGCACCTTCTTCCTTTCGTATAAATTTCACGTCTGTAGCATGTCGCCTTCTTGGTGTAGCAATTTTAATGGCAGTAGTGTAGGCTATTCTTAAATTGATGCAGTTATTCTTATGTATTTTAGCAAGTGTTTTTTTTTTATAAAACCAATGATTTTTTTTTCATTTTTCCAGTGAAAGTGTGAAGAAATAATCACACACACACACACACACTGCACATTTAAAATCAAAACTTTTTGACTTTTGTGTAATCTGTTTCCCAAAATGATCCATTGTAGTAAATATAATGTACAAAATTGAAAAATATTCATTCTAATTTTGTTTATGATGTATGCATGAACAATATTATTTATTTTTGCAATGTTTAGCATAAAATTAACTATTAAGTAAATTTAAAATGGAATTCAATGTCATTTTTATGGTTGTTTTAACCAATAGCATAATATTTAAAACATAAATATAAGAACATTTTAAATTTATTTTTGAGAAATCTTGCATTCGAAAGAGTTTAATGGATTTATTTGGCCAATTTTAAGGCTACTTTTTATGATGTTTTTACCTCGATTAAACGCTTCTTTGCACATCGTGTACATTTTGATCTATTCTCCCAAAAACGCTCTCCCCTTCACGCATGAATATGTCGCCAGAAATAAGTAATTATTAGATTTTTCGATAAAAAAAAGTATCGGAACATTCCTTATAAAATATCCTCTTACTCTCTTCCTTTGATTAGAGATAATTATAACAATGAAGGAAGAGTTCATTCCTTTATGACTTTCTAAATTCTATATGAAAATGCTAAAAATACTTTGAGAAACGTTGTCCCAGAAGAGGAGGAAGAAAGAAAGAAATGTGAACGTTCGATTGATACAAGACTACGTTTCCACCTTAATTCGCAGGAAAAACTTTGATTCTGTTGTTTATTCAGAGCATGTCAAACACCAAGATTCTATATTCAACCCTTTTCGATCATTCTTTATCAATAGAATATTTTTCCTAATCCTTTATAGAATTCCTGAATCGAAAATTTAAAGTACATTATTAGTGAACTGAAAAGAATATTAATACTAAACATCAGTGATGTTGTGCTAATATTTTTTTTTACCGGAACGCTTATATATAATTATATAAACAGGGCCGATCCTGGGTAGGTGACCGCTCTGTGTGGTCTCATGTCCCAAATTTGACGACGGGGGGGGGGATTTCTCCCAATTTTCGTCTGTCGCCAAGATCGGCCCTGTATATAGCATAAAAAGGAAAGGAAACGAAAATCATTACGAAACCCATTTTGTGTATATATATATATATAATATATATATATATATATATATATGTTTATTACAATAATAGGAACGCTTAATGAAAATTAGTTAACAAATTATAAAATACTCATAGTAGATACTCAAACAATATTGCATAAATATTTATAACAATACAAGTAAACACTAATGGTTTTTATAAAATATTCCAAATAGGATTATGTTGACTTAGGTAGCGTACATAGAATATTTTGCTAACAGTAGTACTTATTAATCTTATTATTACATTGTATTGGTTCGGGTTCGGTTCAAACCCTTGTTTATAATAACACATATAAAAATTCGTTTAAAATTAGAAAATAAAGTCAACAATTCTTTTTAATTTTTTATTTTTTTCAATACGTCAGCCAATTCTCGTTATCAGAAATCTTCTTTAGTTCCGGAACGCGTTCCTGTCCAAAAAGAAAATACCGGAACGACGTTCCGGAGAGTTCCGGCTCGACAACACCACTGCTAAACATCGCTTTTATATATAAAATGATTTTGAAGTAACACACCATATTCAAAACTTTATAAGTCACACCTGAAATTAGTAAGACTTTCTTGAAAGCAAAATTAGTAATTATTAATCTTCCCACGCATTAAAAAACGTGCGTTATTCTTCATTCAAATTCGTAAAGGGATATGAAATTTTCTAAGCAGATATTCAGTATTATAAACAGATTGCAAAGCAAAGGATGGGAAACTTCCGAATCTTTCCGATTGTCAATCCGTGAGCTCGTAAGGTTTCGTGGCTTTGAATTTACCACAAAAATTGCTGATTCAACAGTCGGAATAATTCACAGCTATTATTTAACAAACATTATATGCAAAATAAAAAAGTAATTTTATTAAATAATTTTCACAGTATGTAAATACAAAAATATAAGAAAATGGATAAATAATACACTCTAGATATTTCCTATTATTATTGTTTCGAGATAATAGGTGAAAAAAGCACTGGTATTTTTGATGATGGTGCCGATTTTAGCTTTGGTGATTGTCCTAAGGTTGCTGATGAACGAAGATCTTCGGTGGTATTTACAGGAAGGAGAGAGCCTTGTAGAGGAATCTTCTGCATGAATACACAATTGAACAAAATCGATTAGAAACTTACAATTTGAGTCATAAATGGTAACAAAATATATTTTATTTCTAAAGTAAAATTCCTTCAGCAAGAATTGAGGAAAAGATGCGAAAAATACCGGTTTATTCAAAAAGCTAAATTATATTATTTCCATACTACAGTAGGTACTTCTGAACACTATAACTGATTCACATATCATAACTGAAAATCTTTATCTGTTGCAAATAAATCTTTGAAGAACTTGGATCAACTCAAGGAAGGAAGATATATGCTAGTACCATATTTTTGACCGCTTAACTCTCAGATTTACTCATCATATTAGTTTGGGAAAAAGTAATCCATTATTTTTTCGGTAGACGTCTGTAGTGATCGATATCTCGTGAGGTATGTATCAAACAATTTCAGATTTATGCTCGTTGGAAAGCTGATATTTCACACTAAAATATTCTCTTGCGGTTTTTTGTTTGATGAATTCAGTTACGAGTACAAGGTTTCAAAAATGGAAGACAACAAACAGAAAATTCGATGCATTTTCGTTTTTCTCTTGTAACGGCGAAAAAGATAACCGGGTGCCTAAAATTGTGAAAGGTGTTTATCGTCCTATATATGACTGTAACAACCAGTTACGCAAAATTTTTGTTTCGTCAATTCCGTTCGGGTATTTTTGATGTTAGAGATGCACCTCGCATGTGGATACAACATCGTCAAAAATGTCTGTAAAATATCAAAAATGGTCGAAGTTGACCGCAAGTCAGCAGTAGTAACGCGCAAGACCTAAAAATCTACATGAAAACTGTTTTAAACCTTTTTACAAAGCGAATCCAAAAGAAGTTACATAAAGTTCACGTGAAAATAATGGATTTCTTTTTCCCCAACCTAATATCTTGTGTAAAATCATCCTATTGTCTTAAAAAATTTAACAAAGCTATGATTGGTTATTGGTGATAAACCTATAACGGGAAATGAGATTATCAATTCTTAGAGTTTACAATTATGACGAAATTCCCCAACGCTGTTTAAGTCATCGTCAAAGAATATTCTGAAAATTCCTAGAAGACATTCCAGGATACTACAATTTAATGATTTCGCCATGCTACTTTGGTTCATGTAGACCTTCATTACGTAGAATGTAGAGGATAATTTATGTTTGAATGACCCTGGAAGACGAAGCGATCAGATAAACACATCTGGAGCTAACTAAAGAAAGCGGAAAATCGGGAAAGATTTTTTCTTCTTTTCTGAGAAAAATTCCGGCCGAATCCAGAAGATGTACTGAAAAGTAAGCAAGGTAGAATAGAATTTTCGAGTATATATATGCATAACCAATCGCCATGCTTTGGAAATTTTAAGTTATGGTCCTGGTTACCATAAACAGTGAAAATAACGCAAGGTCTTAGGAAAATCTTTCATCAAGATTCAGAATCGATGTCATTGCTTGCACAGCAAATGCGTTTAATAGACCGGACACAACTGACTAGTCCGGATTATTGCCATCACTCGTAGTAAGCCATATGATTTTAAGCAAGAACCCGCTTCAGCTTGAATAATGTAAAAAGTAATGGACAATAATTTTCATAATCAAATTACAGTATGATGTGATTTTTCAGATTAGCATTTCCCAATTTATGAAACGCTAGTTGCTGGTCGGTAGTACGTGAAAAATAATCAATAATGGTAAACATAAGAATAATTAAAAAAATCACAAAAACAATCAATAGTCTTAAATATAAGAATTAAAAAAAAATCACAAAAATATTTTAATTATAGTTCATAAAAATTATTTTAGTTAATAACATTATACAATAAAGCTGTTAATATGCACTGTCAATGATCAAATGTCCAGTGATCGATATCATTATTATTATTTTTTTAATAATAATGATATCGCTTTTACATTCAATTAGTCCTCAGTAACTTCAGATATCGCCGCTACCAATGTCATGGCGCTGCACTCGCATTCACTTCACCACGCGTCTTGCAAGTGACAGGCTATTGTTTGGGATTTTAGCGTCCTTGTTTATTAAAATTCCTTGACCCCGTACTAATTTACTTTTTTAATAAGCCATGCAACAGTGGTTCAGAATCAGTAAATGGCAAAATCTCAAGCAAAACACAAATACATTGCTAGGCAAAACAGTGATGTATTGCCGAGTTCTGCAAAGTCTGAAAATTTGTGCAATACGTGGAAATCACCCAGTCTTCAGTTCTTCAAAGAGGCTTAAGAAAAAACATTAAGATGGACAGATAAATTATGGATTTTCATATATTGGAGACGAACCTCTCGTCTTTCTTCCTATATGGAACCTCTCTTCGAATATGGAGACTTAACCCAGCATGTAGTGTGAGAGACAGTGCTTTCGAATGGATGCAGGAAACCTTCGTTTCTTTTGCAACATCTATATACAAAGTATACGGATTACAAAAAAAAAGATTGTGATGTTTTTCAACGTTTAACCACTTCCCTTTCAAATTTTTTTGAAAAAAATTGCAAAAAATCAACACATTTTTTATTTTATTATTAAATACAAAGAAACAAAACAAAATAGGCAGGTTTTAAGTTAAATTTTGAATTTTTCACAGGTGAAAGAGCATGTAGTTTTAATATAAGTTTACTATCACGAGTTATCTCGTGCAAATGGGAAAAAAGTCAAATATTAGTCTTTGTATGATAGTTTTTGAAACAAGAGACAACACAAAGTGATACCAGACATTCCGTACGCTGGTATCTGGTCTCTTTTCTTACGGCATCATCGCCATTATTTTATACTTTTTTACAACGCAACTATCCTCCTTTGTACATTACTTATCCACAAGCCGTCGTATACTATACCATGTGGCCAATCCCGGAAAAGAACCGCGAAATTAAAGAAAAGGCAAATTGCATGTTAAAACAGAATGTTTTTCTTTCATTTCCTCCAGGCCGAGTAAAAACGTAATAAAATAATCGTACTGACAAATTTTGCTTCACCCGAGTTTTCTCGGGATAAGAATTAACTGCAATATATACGAACCCGAGATAACTCGGGATAATAAGGCAAGCGGTTAAAAGAGCAAAATAATGACTCAATTTTGTAATTTTACATCCTGCCTGCTAATAGTCATCAAATGAGAGTAAAGATAATTTTAACATTCATTAAAAAAGACGTTGGTCATGTGACTAACCAAAACTATTTCCAAAACATTTATTGAATTCCTCTTTCAAACAATATGAATGATGTAGAGGATAACTCACGATATGCCTAAGGATATCGTAGAAAGAATAAAAAAAAATTTTTTTTCTCACATTTCAAGTAGATAAGGCCATAGACATAACAAAGAATACTTTTTCCGTCATTGCTAGATATAAAGATAAAGGCAGTTACTTTTATGAGAATCTTTTACTGTGTCATTTTCTCAATGCATGCACAATGGATGAAGAAATATTTAAAGACATTGATATTCTTTTTACATTGAAAGGTATTAATTGGTCACAATGTTGGGTTTATATGTCTTCGCGGACGATTCTTACATATAACTCCAATCGTAATTTGAAGGTATTTCTGTATCCGTTGCCAAAATCTAATAACAAAATATTCGAAAAGAATTGAAACACGTTCTCAATGATGCCATAAAAATTGTTAATTTTATAAAGAAAAGCTCTACATACTCAATAATTGTAAAATTATGTTTGTAGACTTGAATTTCAATCTCTTCTACTCTTTCGTACAGAAATGAGATTGGTATCTCGTGGTAAGGTGCTAACCCATTCATACAAACACAGACAATAAGCACAGGTTTTTCCCGGACAATCCTTTCTCTTTTGATCTTTTTTCAAAATTGTATTACTTTAATTGAATTCAGAGGCTTATATTTGATAGTTTTTGCAAATGAACAACTTAATTTGGCCCTTCAGAACAGATTAATAATTATCTTTAATATTAATGACAAAATTAAAAGTGTTGAGAAATTAAATTTTTGGAAAGAAAATATAGAAAATATATAGAAACTCTGCATACTTTTTTTTTATTTGGAAATAAAGTTAGTCTATCTCAAGATACATGAGAAAATAAAATAGCACATTTAATGTGATTAAAATTATCTTTCATGGAGTATTTTATAAAAACAGAAAACAAAGGATAATAAAATCTCAAACTCCTACTAGGAAAATGATTTAGAGAAACAGCATAATTATCAACAAAAGATAAAAGAAAATTTAACAAAACTAACATGACTCTTATGCAATCCGGATGGATTGCAAAAGGGAGACTTTATGCAATCCATTCGGAATAAAAATCATAACCCCCAGCAGGAATTTACCAACTATACTAAGGCTATGCACTCGACAGAGTACCCGCGTACCTTTTGTGATGTCAGATTTGAAATCAGAACATTTTCTTAAATAAAAAGTCTTGATTATCAATAGAGTAAAATATCTATATCACATCATAACGTTTTTTTTTAAAAAAAAAAAACTCCAGAAAAACTTTATATCATTTTTAACGTGTTCATCAACTTTAAGCTTTCTTGAATCAATGAATTATAGACTTTCAAGTGTTTGCTAACTTTAAATATAAAGTTAGCTAATAAGTGAAAAGTCAATATTATAATGTTTAGG
>JAPDSC010013810.1:0-13056 GCA_026290005.1 Latrodectus geometricus | reverse complement strand
ACTTCTAAATATAAATTTTAATGTACATCTACACATTATATTTAATAAAGATATATGAAAACAACATATTGTAAAATCTTTGTTTCATAAACTAACAATAACATTAGATTTTGTAGAACATAATTAATTTATTATATTATATGTTAATTATTACTGAAAATTCTTGGAAACTCTGTTACTTATTATATTTTAATTAATATATATTTTAATTCATGTTTTTATATAGTATTATATTGTACTAGCTCTGTATATTAAAATTAAAGTATAAATTGGAACTAATTTTACCTTGGTCCATAAGTGTAAAATGGTTATTAAAATCTATATCATCTATTGAATATATCTTATACATAAGGTTTCCCTCTTCATGTTTAATAGCACATTTAGAGCAAATATGAATTAATTATTCAAATATAATTCTAATATGTTAGTGTAGGCACAAATCAAAACAAAGCTATATCATATAAATTTACCAATAATATCAATACAAAAGGAATATATTTCAATATTCATTTTGATGCTATTAGTGTATTTTGTTATTATAATGGTAAATTTCAAATACATTAGTCAAAAATTAATTATCCATTAATTTATATAATCGAAACAGAAATACTTGAAATAAATTGCTACGTAAGCCTCTTATTATTATAGGCAAACCAAAGATAATTTCGAAATAAGATATCTTATTATGCATAATAACGTACACGTGCTCAAAATTGTGTTCTTGCGGTTTTATATAAAACTGTTAAGCTTTTTTCAGTCATTAAAAATCCTTAATTATACCTTTAATGATATAATTTGCAAGTTTCTATACATCTATACAATCAAAATTGATCTTAAGAAAGTTATTTGGGAGTTTATTTAAGAAGAATTTTATAAAATTAACTCTCTTTCCCAAAATGTGTTGGTAGTAATAACGTACGAAATAAAATAAATGGACATTTTGTTTAAACATATAATCACTTAAATTAGACTTACATAATTCATAAATATTAGACTATTTGTTATTTTTACTCTAAATATTCATTAAAAATTTTAAGTATTGTCCGTATTATACAATTTTAATGTGGGAATCTAATTTTTAATGAGACTTTATGGAATAAAAATTAACTTTATTAAGTTATCTTTATTTTCAAATTATTCCTAGAATCTATGGTAACATTCACATTTTTCTCTTAAATATGTTCTACTTAGAGAATGGTTAGGTTGAATTTTATGGAATTTATGTCTGAAATTTTTTTTTCTGGAGATAAAAATGTAGTTTTAGTTTTAAAACTATAGAAATTTATATACATATAAATATATATGATTATATACTTTGTCTAGAGGACAAAACAATGCCTCTTAAATAATATTATTTGAAAAAAAATAGTTTTTGTCGGCATTTTTACGGGCAGTTGGGTTCGGAATGTTGGCAATTTCGGTAGATTCAACTTCATTTTAAGCTAAGAGCGGAGATTAAAAAAAGCATTGCAGAATTTTGCCTAGTCTGCAACAGAGAGATAAGCGAAAATTGTATAAAAAAAGGACCATTTTAATCCTTTTATTTCAGTCAGTAAAATTGTCAACTGAAATTCTTTTTTTGAGAAGAAAACTAAAAAATCTTATGTATTAAACAAAAGGTACTTTATTTTATGAAATATGTCGTATTCACATTCCTCAGCACATATTTGTGTTTTTCAGTGGTTGAGCACGATGAAAATAATTAATACTTTAATCAGATGATAGAGGTAAAAAAGACATATTCAAACACCATTTTACTTTTTATTTTATTAGTTTGATTAAAAAATCTATTTTACGAGATTAAGTACTAATGGAATTTAATATTTAAATAGAGAGGAATTTTCAAATTTAATTAAAAGATTAGATTTGTTATGATTTAAGTTATTCATAAAGAAACAAAAAAAAAAAAAAAAAAACACCACATGAAATTCCTCTATTTATATAATTACATTTTGTTTAAATTAAAATTAACTACTTAGGAATAATTGTAGCTTTATTTTTAAAAAATTAACACTTTTAAATAATAATTCACTCTATATTTTAAACCACAATATTTATGTTTATGGATAATTATAAAAATGTTTAGCAATAAATTAGAATTCAAAATATATTAATAAAAGATATTTCTCAATTTTGTGAAGTAAATTTCGAAAATTTAAATATTTAGTATGACCTCCAGGTAAAACAAATAAAAGTTTTTTTTAAAAGATATTTAATTTATAAGACTCTAATGTGTACATTAATATAAAATTTTAAACGCAACTATATATATATATATATATATATATATATATGATTTTGCAATATATATTTTTTTTCTTTAAGCATTGAGTTTTCAGGGCAGAAATATTTTTATGCTTCACTATATTCATGATTATGTTTGTGAAAAAGAAATTCACAGATTTTCCTGATTGTAATATATCCGTACTGCTGAAATTTAGAACATGATCGAATGTCAAATATTACAAACATTGTATAGTGTTTGTTTTATTAATAATAATTTTAGCACTTAATCAAAGATTTAAGAAGCTTTATTTTTCATATAACATTAATAAATCATACGCAAACAGCCTGCGAATTACAAACTCATTTCTTGTTGCATTTACAATGATATCTAAGGTTGTATAAATAGTTCTTTAATCTTTAAAATTAAATAAAAACAATGAGTTATTTTTAATATGAAAATATAATTGATTGTAATAAATGTGTGTGTTTGAGAGAGAGAGAGAGATCATGTTAATGAAGGTATTGCGTACTCTATCTATGAAATAATATTGGCGGATGTTTGTCAAAGTAAGATTTAAATTAAACTGGTACATAAGCTAATTTATATTAATTATATTATTAATTAATTTTTTCTAAGCAGACATGGTTGGGCAATTATCTTTCCTTGTTTATCGCACCGTCAATGTAAAAAGAATTAAAATATAAGATATTGTAAGAATTATAAATATCCTAAGTATTATGTGAAATGTAAATTTGTATATTTTTCTTTGTTGCTGAGAATTCTTATAAAAGATAAATAAACAAACTTGTATTTGACATAATGCTTCTTAAATTTAGAGGATTTATAATGTCTGTATTTTTAACCTGTGTTGCAGAGAATGCTTACTAAGCCATGCTAATTTATGAAATACTTTTGTGATTTGATAGGTATTTCTGATAAAAAGAGTAGATAAACAGTTTGAGAATTAATATAGTGCATTCAAATATCCAAAATACTACAAAAATAATACCAAAAATACAATAACTCAAGAAACTAATAAATTGATAATTATAATATAGAGAAAAAGCGTGATTTCTGACAAAAGAATAGAAATTTAAGACGCATTACATTTTTTACATTTGAAGCCTTCACAAACTTCAAGATATTTCAAGAGCATTTAACACTCAATGATTACGCACTTTTTATCTTTGTTATTAGTATTTATTTAATTATAATTTGATTTAGATTTTTCTGGGCATGATAAATGGGTATACTGCACTTCAAAATGCAATTTACATAAAAATTACCAATTTTATATTGAATGTTTTGAATTCTTATGGAACCCAGTAATGTATTTTAATCCAAATGTAAATTATCGATCCGAGTAAAATATCTAGAATATTTCCTTTTTTTTTTAAGAAACTAAATCAGTAAAAGGAAATTATTTTCTATTAACAATATACATTTTTTTCTGAAATGTATAGATTTTACGAAATTAAAAACTGTATCAAATGAAAAAGATGTTACTTAAATGTATAAGGAAGTTATTTAGATAAAATGTGTTTAAATTTATAAGAAATCACTTATAAAAATTAGAATCAAAAGCAAGAATATATGATAAGAACATTTTCAATAGCTTATGATTTTAATATACTGTAAAGGTATTTCATTGATATTTTATTAATTTTTATTGCGATCAAATATAATCAAATGTTTATTTTAAAATACATTTGAAATTGTATCTGTCAAATTGTTTAATTATTGCTTATCACAGCAAGTATTTTAAAAAAAATTAATATTTGATGATACTAAATTTAAATAAATAAAGTTATTAATATCGATAACAAAATTAATACATATTTTAAACATATTTCTGTTTCTAACTTCTTTATAACACTTTCAAAGAGATATTGCTTTCTTAAATAGATGAGTGTGATTTATTTCCTTTTGCATTGTCCCTTGCAAAGCATTTATATCGAGTCTACAATGTTTGTGTCAAAAGAATGACACTGTAAGGAAAGTAACACTAGAGACTTGAACCAAACAAATTTATTTAACACAAAAAATGTGACATTTAAAAGAAAACAAAATCACGAATACTAAACATCAGCGATATTTTGACGATCTGCTGCTTAAAATTCGTTCATCTCTTCATTACGTAACAATCTCATCAACTGTTCGCATGTTTTCAAAATCAAATATCGAAATCTTAGAAAATAAAGACGGAGTATTAACATTCGTTATGTTGATATGTCAATTGTCATGTGACGCTATTCAAAGTAGTTGACACAACATGTTTTCTTTCTCAATGAAAAATATGATCCTATGTCAATGAAATATTTTTTCGTAAAACATTCTTATATCATTTCTTTTAATGAAGAATTCCGGAGATTTGAATGAAATAGAAAAAAAAATTTGTCTAGAAACTCAAGTGTTGCATGATTATCCCTATGTGAGTCAATGATTAAGAAATTTGTGTGAGTGGAATTACATTGTATTTAATTTATACTTAAGGAATCCGAAATTTGAAGAAAGTAACTATTAGAGACTCTGAATTTTAATAATTTATAATAATCTTATTAATATGTTATTAACAAATTGAAGTTTCTAAAATAACTGAAATCCCACGCAAGACTTACATTAATCCTGCGAGATAAATGCAATAAATTGTAGAAAAATTTACTCCCCTGACTTTGGAGAGAATATTTTCAATGAAATGCTATCCAACGCCGATTAGATTTGTATTAGATATTAAATTTAATGGCATTTTATTCAAAGCTTATCAAAATGTATTTTGAATGGAACGTTAAAAGTCTATTTTGATGCGAAATATGAGACTTCATTTATAAATCCTTCTGAAACATTCTACTTAAAGCAAATCTATTTAAAACCTACTGATAAGATTTCGTGCCTTCAAGATATAAAATAGAATTAAAGTTTATATGGGAAATTTGAGAGCTAGTCTTCCAATTTACTAATTAATTTGAAAAGAGTGTATTCAATAAATTTTCCCCTTCTCTCTAAAAGAATGACATTTTCCTCTCTTTAAAAGAGAAGTAGAGATTCGTAGGGGAAGACGAGCATTTCGTCTCTGTAAACTAAACTACGGATGTTTGATGGATGTTCTCTTCGAAAAGAGGTGAGCCAATCAAATAAGCGAACTTTCTCGAAATCCGAAGGGATTGATTGAAGATACAAAAGTGATTTAACGGAATTGAGTTCTACCTCTCGCTCGAAAATTCATTTTTAGTCCTGAGTAGTTCGGCCAGACATCCATTTTCCTTTCCATTTCATCTGTTTTAGTTACATCAGCGTGGATTGGTTGAGAGGATTTTATTCGCTTGTAGAAAAGTAGGAAAATTTTGATGCTAAATAGCGGAAGAAATGACAGAATTCGATTAAAAATCGAATGCTAAAAGTCAATCGAGATAGGCCCAACTGCATTTCGTGACATCAAGCATGCAGAAAAATGTTACAAATTAGTACAAAAAACCTAGCAAAATATTAGTAATAGTTAAAATTGATTTATAAGTAAAAATTGAATGTTATATATAACTTTCTCTATTGCAAATTATCTTCATAGTAAATAAAATATCGAACTGTATGTAAGAGAATATTGGTTATGTAAACTGAAATATTATTTTTTAATTTGCAGTAACAAAATCGATTAACACTTGACTATTTTTTGTAATAAAATGCATTTTCTACCTAAGAAATCGATTTTCTTAAATATAGAGGTATCACCGTCAAGTTGATTCAATTATTTGTCATGGAGACGAATAAGATGATAGTAACGAAATGCTTATTTAGCATTCAAACTAGAATAAAGTGCTTCCAAAGAAATTATTTCGAACTAAGTAAAATTACAGCTTTGAAATTAATTTAAATTACATTTGAATTTTAGGTTTAATAATATTCAGTGCCGATGAAAGAAACGCTTATTCTAAAAAATACTTCAAAAAAAGAATAATAATAATAGTATTTCCATACCTTTATCAAATACATTATTTATATATAATCATTCATATGTTTTTACAAGTAATCAAGAAATCTTACTTCATAAATTAAGCAAGAAAGCTCTTAAACAAGAAACCTTAATGAAACAAAAAGGAAAAAAAAAACATTTAAAATTACTTTATAACTGGGTTTGTCATAAATCTTTTGAAATTACCCCAATTTATCTAAAAATTGTAACTACATTCACTACCAACTGCATAATTTGCCATAAAACAATAGAAGACTTTTGAAGGTCGTAAAACATATTTATAATCTTTTTTTTTTTTTTTTTTTTTTTTTTTCATAAATGAATTTCAACAATACTGGTATTTAAAATTTATTTCTTTTCTCAAAATTTTTACTCTTAAATCTGAGATTTGTAAGAAAACATTTTACTATTATTGTATTCTAATGTTTTCCCCACTAGTTTATTAATTAAAATACGTTTTCATGTTTATTTAAATGCATTAAAATGTTTAAGAGTTAATCAATTTAAGTAAAGGGAAATGTTTTGTCTCCTGTTAATGAAAGCGAAGCAATAGATGATTTTCAGAATAAAAAATATTAATTTTATTATATCACTCATATTGTTATTTTTCTGCAAAACAAGACAAGAATAAAAAATAAATATTGAATAAAAATTTTAATAATATAATAGTTAATATTTTTATTAAAAATTTATTTTTCATTCTTTTTCTTATTATTTTTAATATAATATTTATAATTAAAAATAGAATATTTTATTCGCTTATTGCTTGAAAGATCTGTAGTTTTGTAAAAGGTCTTAATTTAATATTTTTCTACAATAATCAGACCACTTGTGATTTGTTAACAATTAGATTAATTTTTCATCTAAAATTGCTATTTATTTATAAAGCTCTTAATAATGTTTAAAATGTTATTTTTATATATGGCACCATCGAATTTAATGCTATATTGAAAACCAAGAAGTAAAAGCATTAACACAGCAAGCAATTTATAATCTTTAAATATAGAATTCCTTGAGTAAATCATGCATTTTAATATTAAAATGTCATTCTTAGGGAATTGTTATTTTACAGTATTTCGTCAATAAATCATGTTTCTGCAAAACAAAAATTTGTATTCAGCCATACAGGTGTATATCAAAGGACTGCAAAATGATTGAATATCAATTATAAAATATTGTATATTTTCCAAAAGTATGATTTGTATTAAAAATATATTTCAATTATAAGTTTTAATTAATTTAGAAGATAATTCATTTTCGATGTCTAATCTGAATTAAGCAGGCTGTAATTTGTTTCTGCGGTAGATATAAATTCATAAAGTTAATACGCATCGAAAAATATGCAAAAAGAGAAAATCATGTAAAAAATCGTTAAGTGTTACGGTATTGTATAGTTGCATATAAGTACGGATCTAAAGTATTGAAATTTTATTACGATTTATGTTTAAGATAAGCGTGTATATGTTGCAAAATGAAAGATTTTCAGGCTTAATACTTTATTGGATTCAATAATCAAGAAATATCAGTAAAGATAAACGATTGCTGATATTTCTTGATTTTTCACCATTCTTCCATCATTTTATAATCTTGGAAACTATTTAGTTCTGTGAAAAATCTGTATTCAGATGCATAATGTTATAAGCCTGAAGGGGATTGAAATAATTTTGTAACTTAATACCTAGAAGCATAAGAATCTAGATAGCATAAATTACATACAACTTGAACCGGACAATCATCAAATATCCCGTTGCAACATTTAAAAATATGAACTAAAACTTCATGGGAATGTAACATTTATTTGAACAGCTCAAAATAAGATTTGGCGACTTCTCGAATTGTAAAATATCAAAACGTAACTTTCGGAATTCAATTGGAACAATACGTTCATTAATATTGAGGCAAAGTCATAGGCATCTTCGTAAAATTGCAAGCTTTATCAGTTGGCAATAATATACAATGATGCTTTTCCTAATTGAATGGTGGTATATTTGCTCAACTTGATTTCGATTGGAAATTTTGTAAGATATACTTAACTATGCTATCGGCATATGTTTTATATCCCAGACCACTGTTAGAATCTTAAAAACTGACCCTCAAGAGGACAATTTTTAAGTTTATTCGCAAAAAGAAATTTAGAATCAAAACAAACAAGAGTATGGATACTTTCCATCAAAATAAAACTTTTAATACTCCACCACATTTATTATTGAATCACCATAGAGTGCAATTGTTCTGCAGTTGCATTTTGCGGTTGAATAAAAATCATAATAAAGTTCTTAAAAAGTTTGAAATGATGAAAATTATTCATATTCTTATTGTTTGTGAAAAATTTTAATTTTTTTACAAATGTTTCTATTATTTTTTCTTACTATTCATGAAAATTCAATGCTTTTTCATCTTTGTGCACAATTCTTTGTTATTTTGTTTCATAAATATATAATGTTTATTATATCCATATACTGAATGTTGTGATAAACATATAATTTAAGCAATAAAAGTTTTCACATTTATTCTATTATCCCTTTATTTCATATTATTAAGCTTTTCATTTTTCGCTTTTTATTTTTATGTTTGAATGTTTCAGAAGATAAATTAATATATAAACCATAAAATAGATATTTATAATGCATGCAGATTATTAATATATTGCATGTATTTTAAATATGTATTCATAATACACAAGAACGCATAGCTGTTATGTCTAGAATTTTAAAATTAGATATTAAAACACGTTACATTTATAATCCTTAAACTTCCTGCTAAAATCAAGTGCATCTGTTAAATATTTATAATAAATATAATTTTTATATAAAATAATTCACAATTTTCTCCAATTTTCAATTAAAATAATAATTTTATAATATTGTAAAAATCATGTTTGAGTTTATACTAAATATATGTCAACCTGAAAATATGACTGTGAAATTCTTTAATAACTGTCAGAGGGAAACAAAATAAGAGGGGAGAGGTTAATATGTCGGAAAAATTGTTATCTTTTTGTCTTTCAACTTGAAAAGAAAGCTTCCTTTAATCCGTATAACAAAGTTTTCTGTTTTTAAAGATAATGAAGTAAAAAATGTTTTTGTTGCTTTTTTCAGGATTGAAAAGTTACAATTGAAAACTATTACTTCTTAAAAATTCACTGGAAATTTTCTACAAGAAATTTGTTTCAAATAATATTTTTTATTATAAAAATTTCTTATTATTTAAATTCAAAAAACAGCGATGCTCAGTTTTCAATTAAAAATTTTATTCATTTTTTATCACCATTTATCATTTTTTTAAATTTTGATAATTTCGAAATTAATGGAAGCTTAGAAAATTGCCTTTTAAAATAAGCTTATATTAAACAGCAGATTGAAGATGAATAAGTTCGTATATAGATGGGAATATATTATTCAGAAAAGAAATATGCTTAAAAGCATAAAACTTGTAGGTTTTTCTTTTTTTTTAAATTTCATTACATAATAAAGTTTACAATTTTATCGAAATATTAATATTTTTTAGAAATTTATTTTCTCAGTACACTAATGTGTTATATTGTTTGTGTTTTTAATTTTTAACCAATCGGGAATTAATACTTATCCATGTGAATGCTTGTTCCATCATTTGGAAAAAATCTTGTTTTCTCAGTGTTAGCAAACCTTATAACTAAAATTAATTTAAACATGATTTTGAATATCTAAATTTTCAATTTATATTCTTTGATTTTCATTTTTCTTTTTATTATTTCAGTGCTTAATTCTAGCCTTTTTTTATTTTCCCCATATTTCTGTATATTTCAGAACTTATGTGATAATAAATGATATTATTATTTTTGCATTGGAAGTCTTTTTATGTTTTTAATGCTTGGTAAATGTTTAAATTTATTTAGATACTCAAACAAGCTGTTATTATTTAGGTCACATAATTGGTTTCTATTTATAAATCATTATGTAAAAGTTCAATACTTAAAAAGTACTGTTATTTTAATTTCTAGTATATGACTCATTACGCTTTACCATTTTAAAAAAGATTGATATATATTATATATGGTAAATCATCCAGCTGAATGTTAATAAATTTCAGATATCGTATATAAGAATCATATTTTAGTCCTTTTAAAAACTTACTTGAATTTTGACATTGAGAAATAAGATATATATTCTAAATTAAATGTATGCACAGAAAAATTTATTTTCTTGAATCCAGGGCTCTCTCTTCAATAACTTGTTATCTGCTATAAGATTAGCCTATTAACACCTAAATTTCTTCAGTTATGGAGACTTATTCACATGGAGACTTATTTGAATAAATTATTTTTAAATAACTTAATCTTTATACATTGAGAATAAGAATGCAAAACTATTTTTATGAAATTTATCTATTTTTGAATTGCAAGTAAACAGTGAAACTGCTAAACTTCTTCATTTTCAAATTCAAATCTCTACTGACCATTGTGTTCGATTTTAATCGCTAGCATTGAGTATTTATACCTATATATTAAGTTTTTGATAGAAATTCTCATTCCTGAAACAAAAGCTTATGCTTTTTTATCCCAATATGAAAAATCTAATTTTATTTTTATTAAAAGTTGATCAATGTATAAAAATAAAAATACACAAAACTGAACAAATATTTCTGATATTACAATTAAGAAAATTATTATTATTTTACTTTCAGTATAATTCACATAATGTTCCTTGACTGTAGAAATAATAGGTGTACACTTTGAATAGTTTTGTTTTTTATGTGATAAAACTAGTCAATTTTAATATTTTATTTATTATTAGTTGAATAAGAGACAGACAAGATACATATTCTTATAAATGTTATCCATACTTTTAGCGTGGGTTTACAGTAATATACGAAATAATACCAAAATATGTCAAAATAATATACCTAATATAGGTAATATAACAAAATAAATTACACGTTGAAAAATGAGTAAAAATTTCAAGACCCGCAGATTAGACTATTCATTTAAAATATGAAATGAAATAACCATTTTGACTATCCTAACATAATCAATAACTATTAAATGTCATTATTTTCAGCAGATTAATAACAAATAACTGTGGAAACTCAGTTTATATCAATTAGTTTTCACAGTAAAGATAAAAATGGATCTTGAGTGAGTAAATAATTAATGATATTATGACACGTTTAAATTGGATAAAGAAATATTAAATGAAGTTTAAATATAAAGATAAAAATTTAGAATTGACTTCAAATACATTTCAAAAAATGTTCCTATCTTTTTTTTTCAATTAATTTGATTTCATTTAAATTTTGCTTTTAAAATATTCATATTTCGACATTCACTTACTTTTCTTTGTACTTATAAATATATTTTCGCCTTGCTTGCATGCATTTTGTAAGAGGTAAATTTGCAATTTAATAGAGCATTATTAATATAATTCATTAGGGACCAAATAAAGCATGATACACTGATTAAGTATCAACGTATCATGCTCCCTTTATCACACATGATAAAAATAAATTTCTTTAACTGATATTTATATGTATAATTAAATTATGAAATGAAATTCTACTCTTTTTTCAGAGTTTGGTGAATAATATTGATTTATCTGTTGGAAGGCTTTGTTTTTCTTATATCAACAGATAAAATGTGGATATTTTTTGGATATTGAAACATATATCTGTTATAAATGAATTGTATTTGTTAAAAAGATTTATTGTTTTTTTGTGTGAATATTGGTCTTAAATTATAATGTTCTAATATAAGTGTAGCCAAACATTTATCTTCCTTCCTTAAAAAAGTTTAAACATACCAATTTTAGTCTTTCTGTTTGTTCTTTCAAAATAAATTCGACTTAAGAATTTAAGAAGATAAAAGTTTACTTCCAAAATAGTAGAAACCTAGACAATTCAAACCTAATTGGTGAAAAATCAGTACTTCAAGAAACTAAACAAACTAGACTTCCAGTGAGTCCGCGTAAATTCCTTCGGAAGATTAAGATCCGGTGACACACTACTTTCCAGACGAAATCTCCTAACTCGTTTCAATTCAACTCCCATGACTTCTACTGGGAAACAAGCATTTAGATATTTTTTCGAAAACAATAATCTGCTTTTCGTAGGAACTTAAGTAAGGAAAACCTATTGGAGTGTTGGCACAAAATTATTGGATGAAGTTCTAGCTTGGGCTCAACGTCCGTCGGGTCGTATTAAAACTAATCGGCCTTCTAGTGCTATTCTCCAAAATCCCTTGTGACGTCAGTGGGCCGGAGTTGAGAGGGGTGGTGCTGAAGCTTACGTAAATCCGTAATGCCCTCTAATGGAAGCCCAATCCCCTAAGCTTTTCATCTATCTTCAAGTACTTAATGTTTTGATCGTTATTCCTGAAGAAAGGCATTTTCCATCAATCCAATTACCGCACAACTGGAAAAGTGGAAGCCTACGAGATGCAAATTTATAGTCGCAAGCTTCCTTGTGGCTCGCAGCAACGAATGCTCTAACTGAAGTAGAAATGTTTGTTCTAAGAGTTAATCGGGTATATTGAATTCCAGTGGATAATCGGATTGTATCACAATGAACACGAATAACAATTATACATCTAAATACACAAAAAAAACTCCCATGTTGTTTGTAGATTCTTTTATCATTATATATGTAAACATGTATACCCTTTAATTATTCTATGCTACATTTAAGACAAACATAAACTCTTAAAAAACACAAATGTTTCCTAAATATTATCTCCTAAATCAAATCACATATTTTAAAATTTATTATAAAAATAATTTTGAGGTTATTATATTTTTAATTCCTTAATTGGATAATTGTAATGAAATCGTTGCAATTTAAAGAAAAATGTACAATATATATATATATATATATATATATATATATATATATATAT
>JAPDSC010013807.1:48664-59458 GCA_026290005.1 Latrodectus geometricus | reverse complement strand
TCACTACAGACGTCTACCGAAAAAATAATGGATTACTTTTTCCCCAACCTAATATATATATATATATAGTAAATAGCCAAAGCACTGTAATTATCTTGCATATAAATAAGTAATTATTATTAATTATTACAAGAATTTAATCAAAATTTAACTTTCCTCATTGTTTAATTTAAATTTTATTTAGTGAGGTACTTAATAAAATAAAAATTACTAAATAATTAGTTAACATTTCATAGATAATATCGCATATAATTTTCTACAAAGTATGCAGAAAGCTTTATGTTCATTTAATTTTTTTCAGTTTTCTATTCAGTATATATATTCTGTCACATTGTTTATACACTACTGGCCATTAAAATTGCTACACCAAGAAGGCGACATGCTACAGACGTGAAATTTATACGAAAGGAAGAAGGTGCTGTGATATACAAATGATTAGCTTTTCAGCGCATTCAGACAAAGTAGGCGCCAGTAGCGACACCTACATTGTGTTTAAATGAGGAAATTGTTCAGCCGGTTCCTCATACACAAATTGCATTTGAACGTTGTTGCCTGGTGAAAAGTTGTTGTGATGCCTCGTGTAAGAAGGAGAAATACGTACCAGCACATTTCTGACTTTGATAAAGGTCGAATTGTAGCGCACCGGGATTGCGGTTTATCTTATCGCAGTATTGCTGCTCGCGTCGGTCGAGATCCAATGACTGTTAGCAGAATATGGAATCGATGGGTTCAGGACGGTAATACGGAACGCCATGCGGGATTTCAACGGCCACCTATCACTAGCAGCCAAGAAGACAGGCATATTATCCGCAAGGCGTAATGGATCGTGCAACCACGTCACGAGCCGTGAGTCAAGAAACGGGGTCTTTTGGAAGACAACAAGTGTCTTCACGAACAGTTCGACGACGTTTGCAGCAGCATGGACTCTCAGCTCGGAGACCATGGCTGCGGCTTCCCTTGACGCTGCGTCATAGACAAGAGCGCCTTCAACGATGTGATCAACGATGAACCTGGGCGCACGAAAGGCGAGACGTCATCTTTTCAGATGAATCCAGGTTCTGTGTACAGCATCATGATGGTCGCATCCGTGTTTGGCGACATCGTGGTGAACGCACACTGGCAGCGTGCATTCGTCATCGTCATACTGGCCCATCACCTGGCGTGATGGTATGGGGTGCATTGATACACATCTCGGTCACCTCTTGTTCGCATTGACGGTGCTTTGAATAGAGCACGTTACATTTTTGGTGTGTTACGACCCGTGGCTCTACCCTTTATTCGAGCCCTGCGAAACCCTACGTTTCAGCTGGATAATGCCCGACCGCATGTTGCCGGTATTGTACGGATCTTCCTTGATACGGAACATGTTCGGTTGTTGCCCTGGCCAGCACGTTCTCCAGATCTTTCACCAATAGAAAACGTCTGGTCAATGGTTGCCGAGCGACTGGCTCGTCACCAAACGCCAGTCACTACGGTTGATGAACTGTGGTATCGTGTTGAAACTCCATGGGCATCTGTACCTGTACATGCAATCCAATATCTGTTTGACTCAATGCCCAGGCGTATAACTGCTGTTATTACTGCCAGAGGTGGTTGTTCTGGGTACTGATTTCTCAGGATCTATCCAGCCAAATTTTTTGAAAATTTAATCACTTGTTATTTCTAGTGTAATATATTTGTCCAATAAATATCATTTTGTTATCTGCAGTTCTTCCTGGTTTAGCAATTTTAATGGCCAGTAGTGTATGTAGTGAAGAATATTTAAGCAGTCTATATGATTTTAAATGATTAGAAATAATTTACAATATAATTTTTTGTTCTTCTTAGTGTTAATTTCATATCAATTGATGGAAACATGTGGTACATTTTTTAAAATATAATTAAATGAAATCATCTCATAAAGTCTGAATTCTAAAATATTTGCCCATAACCATGTGTCTAAAATTTCAGTTAAGATCTGAATTTTTAAGTTCTTTACTTTTTTATTTATTATTTAAATACATTCATAGACTATGTTTATTGCCTATTATAAACGCGTAAATATTTATAAAAACAATCTAAGCATAAAGCATATATATATTGAAATTGCAATATTTTCTTTTAAAATTAAAAGTGAATTTAATGATTTAAATTAATAATAAAAATAATTAAATTTGATTTTAAATTGTATTGAACTTTTTTTAAACAATTTAAGTAAGATATTCTGAGCATTAAATTGTAATATTGTTTCTCAATTTTTTTATATTTTTTCCGCAATTTAAAGATTTTAACATTATATATATAACTGTTGGCATAAATTCTATTTTCCTTATGATTGTATAAAAAATTTAAATTAATTATTTAAGAGCATTTACGTTTTTAGATTAGATAAAACTCGATTTGCTCGATATCGGATTTTGACTATAAATATTTTATTACGAACAAAATTCTTAATAGAATTTCAATTATTTGATTCGATATAGAGATTTAGGTTCTTTAACATTTTAAGAACTTAAATCAATAATCCTGTTATAAAAATACACATAAAAGTTGTCTTATCATGTTTAATGGTAATCATAATTTGACTTTTATTTAGAGGTATTTTATGAAATCAGTTTTATTTCTTCTATGAAAATAAAACTGAAAATTAGATTATACAATATGTATGCTCCAACAGCAGTGAGGAATAATCTATTGTACTTGTTCTTCAAAACTAAAACCTAAATTCAAAATCAAGAATGAATTTAAGATTCATTCTTAAATATACTTTCAAAACCGATCTTTCAATCAACTGTATGTTTGAGATTATGCTGCCATCTATTGGCAAATTTCTTAACTTATAAATAAACATTCTTTGACGTTTCCTATTTTAATGCTAATAACTAACTTTTACATGAATTGTAAGGTTTGATGGATAATTATTTATGAAACATAGATAATATAACTACAGTGTGTGTGCGTGTGTTCCTTTATAAATTTAATATTAATTAAAATAGTTTTAAAAATAAAATATTTATTACCAGTAATTTCCATTATGAACTCTTATGCATCACATTTTAATAAATTACTAAATAACATTTAGTTTGAAAACAATTTTTAATTTTTCTGATATATATTACTTGCTGTAAAATATTTTGATTTCATTACAGCGATATTACCAGAAATTTTTGATTTGTTAAAATAGTTTTTACTCATGGGTTGGAACTTAAATATGATTCACCCTTGTGCAAACTTTTACAGTGTTCCTATAAGATAAGTTTAAAAGAACAATTTATGTATTTAAAATCATAACAAAGTTAAAATAATCAAGAGAGAGAGAGAAGTTATTGATTGTAATAAAACATCCACATTTTTTATTCGAATATTTGAAATTCATAGTGTGTGTTATACTAAGTTATACTTTTGTCTGTGATTACAGTTTGAACGCTGTGAAGCAAATAAACAAAATAAAGAAGGGATAAGCGTTATCATATCTACAATAAATGAAATAAAAAACTGACTATAAGCTTTTGAGATTATTTTTGATTCCTTCAATTTATGCAAATAAACATGTTTATTTTTTTTATGATTTCAGTTCCTTTTTATATGTTGTTTTTAAAATCGATATCAAAGCTCATTCTAATCTTTTAGATATTAGTTGACATACTACAATTAGTAGAATGTGATAGCTGTAAAATTTTTTAAATTTTCATGCGCAGTTGTTTGATTATACAAATGAAGAAAAATACTGTTGAGAAAAGTAAAGTTTTTATACAAATAACAGTATATTTTAGTCAATCAAAACCGAAGGTTTAAAGTTAAACATACTTTTAATTTTATGTAAAAATTTTTATTACAATAAAACAATGTTATACTACATTGTTAATCAACAACGACAAATGGTAATTATGTCATGTCTTGTGTCCAGGGCATAAGCTTCAGAAGAATTATGACTTAATTGTATTATTATCGTATTTTCCTGTATGTAATCTGCAGCGATGTATTATCCACAAAAACATTTTTTCGGGTTTTTTTTTTTTTTTTTTTTTTTTTTTTTTTTTTTTTTTTTTAAATTTATTTATTAAAAAAAAAAAGAAAGAAAGAAAGAAAGCTTCGTATAATCCTCAGCAATTTTTTTCCACAAATAGTAAAAAATATGTATTGTTGATAATACGCGAAATACGATTAAAAGTATTATAAATTTAAAAAAAAAAAGAAAAAACCTATTTGTTATGAAAGAAATCTTTTTCAACACGTCTCTTCCAAAGTGCGAAAAACTGAGAGGAAAGCACGAGATTGATCAAGATCAATAATTCTGTAAAACCTTTTTTGATTTTTAGTTTCTAAAAACTTTAAAACGATGTTAGACATACTTTAAATGTAAAATATATTTGCTTAGTAAATAATTAAATGAAAGAAATGGATTATTTTCAAACTGCGTATTGGATACTTTTCCTTTTATATAACTATATGCGTATGCTTTGTTTCTCACTTCACATAACTTGTTTGTCGGCATTTTTTTTTATTTGCTTTCCTATAGCTTTTATTTTATATACTGTGCAACTTAAACAATACATTCGTTTCCATATGACGATATACAAATATGAATATTTTCAGAATGAAACATCTCACGTCAAGACAAAAAAAATAAAATTATGTTAGAGAATTTCCACTGTAATATCTTTCTGAAGAACCGAATTCATTGTTGAACGTAATTGGACAAAATTGATTATAGCTGAAATAATTCAGTCGTGTCGTGGCGCCACCTTTTATTTATTTTATGAAACATAAACAGTATTTTTTCAAAACTTTCTTGTTTGATTTTCTGATGGAGAGTGTTTTTATATTAGATTATTCTCGGTGGCGCATAATCTGTACAACGAAATTCGGAACTTTTTTAACATATAATTCACGGATTATTTACAGGGAAATACAGTAGTTCAAGTCTATTTTTATATCATAATAGAGGGCTTTACGAATAAATTAACTAATATGCGTTTCCACAGATATTACCATCCTGTGGAAAGTATTGTCTATAATATACAAAAACGTGGTCTAAATGTTGAAACAATGCACCAATATTAAATTTATTGCGTAGAAAATATTGTTGGCCTCTGTGCTTTGCATTCTATTACTAAATTTGTTAAATACGATTACTGATTGAGTAACTCTTACGTCATTTATAATTATTTGGAGATTGTTTTCCTATATATTTACCTTATATAAAAAAAGAAAAGAAAAATATATCCATCATGCTATGAATTCAACAGCTTTTCTTAAGTTCTTGCTTTATTTTAATAAAGGTATGACATTTTTTGCTTATATACATTTTAATTTTAACATATCTTACATATTTATAGATATTTAATTTAATATTTTACTCTTATACGTATATTCAGCATGATAATTCTCTTCATATCAGTTTTTTACTTAGAATAACTTTTATTCCAATTGAAACCTCGGTGTAACACTTCAAATGCAATTGTAAATTTTTTTGGTTTATTGGTGGTGGTATGTTTCTTGTGAAAATGCTACCAAGAATAAAGGTTCCATTTCAATGATGCAAAAAAAAAAATCTACAAAATTTTCAATTACTGCCTCAACATCTGACAGTGATATAAGAATAAATATATATCCAGATTTCTTTGTTCAACATTGGTGAGACTTTAATCACCGAACATTTTAAAAGCAAAATTCACATCTTACCCCAAAGATTCCATGAAAGTAATATCAAATTACATAAAAGTTATTTCACAAAAAATAAAAGCTGCTAAATACGAAAAATATTACTTTAAAGAAAGCTATTGAGGAAAAAAAAAAAATGATTATTCTTAGCTTTCAAAGAATTAGAATACTTCAAAGAGCATCAAACATGGGCACATAACGAATACTTTGACTACATTGTAAAGAAATTAAGAAGAAAAATCTAATAACTTATTTGTCTGGTATTAAAAATAATCTTCTTAAAAAGGGGGTAATTCATTCTGCAAAAAATTGCTTAAGAATGAACTACATAAAATTTGCACACATAATACCTGGATAATTTACTATCAAGGATTTAGATCCAGTTGTTTGATACAAAGGGCAGAAATGATGATATTTTGTGGTATAATAAGACACTTACTGGATGAGCCATCATAACACCTAAAATAAGTCTCTTCGTAATTTAAAAGCAGGGACTAAGCCAGCCTGCCACTCTCAGAGATATCCTTTCATTTGGGTAATATTGTGACCGCTAGTTATTTTACATGCGCAGCCGAAAATAACTCTTGGACAACAGATCATTGGTTGAGTCGGTATCGAATTTATAACCTTTTTTACCTTCCCGTTGGGAGAACTGCTCCTTTTCCTACCAGATTACGTGGTCTCATTTTTTTATAATATAAATAATCACTTATTTTCTGTTAATTTTTTTTATTATTATTGGCACAGATAATTAATTTTTGTTGAAAAAAATTATATATTTTTTTTTTTATTATTATTAAATGAACTTCCGTTGTGTGCTTAAGATACCGTAATACGAATACCGCTTCAGTCTTATGTGATTATTATAAATTCTAATTTCTCCTAAAAATGAAAAAAAAACTTAAGTTTAACTTGATATTGTTTGTAAATAAGATAAATAATGTTGTTGTACTCAAGTTTTTTTTTTTTTTTCATTTTTTTTTTATTTGAATATTAAATGAATTAAAGAAAGCATTTTACTTTACATAATATAGGAAAATAGCTTTTATTATTATTAATAATAATACAATTCATTCAGTATTTCTAATTCATTTGAAAAAAAAAATACCTTTATCTATATCTTACTGTGGTGAATTCCAGAGATTTGCGCCATCTCGCCAATAAAATTCTTACAACCTTTTTAAGAAAGATCTCTTATCGTTGAATACTTTTTGCTTTTGAATGCGAGGGGAAAATTAGAATGTCAGTGTATCAGTAAAAGAAAAGACAATGAATAAAATTGTTCAATGGAGGCAGATATTGTATCGATTATTTATATCTTAATATAATTTAGTAATCTCTTTATTACAAAATCGCAATAACGTTAGATGCTATTTTACGTTTTTAGATTCCCTATAAGAATTGAATAATTAATTTTTTTTTCAAGTTACTTTCAAAAACAGGGCCATTGAAATCATTAACAATAATTCAAAAAATGAAAATTAAAATAACATTTTAAATAAGAAAAAATATATGTAATTCAGTTTTTTTTTTTTTTTTTTTTTTTTTTTTTTTTTTACTTTTAAATCTCAGTAAATTTGATAAATCAAAATTGTTATTCAATGTTCTTTCTTACAATTTGATTTGTAAAGATAATTAAAATTGAAGAATTCAACTTAAGTATTGAAGCTATTTTTTTATTTAAAACTTATGTATATGTGTTACGAAATTTAAGAAAAGAACGATCTCTGTATCTTCTTAGAAGAAAAGTTTTAAAATTAGCTAATGAAAACTTGCACATTGTTATCTATCTTAAACAGCGTAGCCTTTCTCATTTAAGACATCAAAATGTGAAATAAAAAACACTTCTACAAAGCTGTTACGTATATAAATGAGGAAAATTACCACTTATACAAACAGCATCCCAATAGAAACACGAATGCAAATTCGTATAGACCTACGGTTTAAAGTAGATTTCGAACTACTACAAACATCCGAACCCAAAATTAGATTTGAACCCACGAACTGTTGAACCGAAGACAAGAGATCACTCGGCTACTTACACGACAAAATATCAATAAGTCATATGAGACATTGGTTTATGCATTAAAAAAAGGTAAATTAAGGAAATAAGATGCTAAATGAATTAAGTGTTTAAATTGCATCCAACAAAAACTAAATTTACATGATAGCATAATAAATTGTATTCACAAAAATAGAATAATCAAAACAAGCAACAAAATGCAAATATATTGGTGTATCAAAAATATTACTACCCAAATCACTATTTGATATATAAGAGTAAGATATAAATTTTAGTTAATCTGTTATTATTATCCTTTCTTTTTCATAAAAATTATTGAAAATTTAAATCGACTAAATGGAATAATAAACAAATTGTGCATGATATATTTCATTTGATACGAAATAAATGATAGTAGTAATCATTACGTTTCTATAAAGTACAAGAACAATTAAAAAGACTGAATAAAGGAACTAATATTCACGTCCAAGTTAGTTACTAATAAGAATGTCAGAAACTATATTATTATTTAATATGGAAACCTTAAATGAGTTTTAGATATTTGATTTCGATGAAACTATCAAATAATTTTATGTAAATTTCACATTAATTAAAGAAACTTAAATGAGAATATATTCTATGATTTCTAGTGCTTCAATAAACAACGGCGTTAAAAATCCCTACTAACATAAAAAAAAATATTCATTTTTCAGTCCAACAAATGAAACCTAAAGTAAAGAGAATTTCCAAATAATAAAACGATTGAAAGCATTATCAGTATTTGAAAATTAGATAGCAACGAAGTTTCTCTGATATCGATAATCTTCTGAAACATTTTTTTCAAGCAATATTTGAAACAAAAAAGAAATAATGTATGTGTCTTTTCATTAGTCCAGATTGGTTTCGAATTGCCGATAAAAGGAAGAATTATGGACCGTCACAGTCAATTTTTTTCTTTCCAGAATACCCATCAGACCTTTATGGTTGATAAAAGGTTTATTATGATCACAGGTGACTTATTCTTTATTTGGCGAAATTTCGCTTGATTTGGCGGATAGATTCTAATTTTCTCTTCTAAATGAACTGTTTTCAGTCTCTTAGAAAATATTAAAAAGATAAAGGAAAACAAGAAAGCGAATATTAAATATCAAAATGAAATTCTAGCATAAGAAAAAAAATTAATGCTGGGGTACTTACGTCTTATCGCAACCAGCTTAGCGCGATTTATAAGTTTGAGTAAGAAAGTATGAATAGAAAGAAAATGTACATTTATTAATTACAGATAATTTTTAATACAGTTTTTTATATTATTTTGTTTTAAAATATAAAATAGCAATTAAACCCTTACGGTTTCGAATTTGAATTAGTTGTAGAATTATTTTTTCGGCGGAAATTTTTTGGCTTTTGCTTTTAGCACTGATTGAAAACCGTCTTTGCCATTAGCTTCGTCGCCTATTTTGGCAATTTATGCGAATTTTGGCCTGGTTGTGTTAATACGTAAGTACCAATGCTGGTAAAACTAAAGATCTAATATTATACAAAAACAATATTTGTTTTCGGTATATTTTTTAAATATATCTATATATATCGTTCTTTTCATTACATTCTAGAAATATTATTTTTCATGATATGAAAATTAAGTAAAATAAATATACTATTAATATTCTCAAAATTAATAATTAAATAATTTTTAACTATAAATTATTTCTATAAGGATTGTTTTAAAAATAAAACTTACAAAATATTCTGTTTGCTTACGAAATACAAAAAAAATTATAAGGTTAGAGATTTATTTCTTTGTTTCATAGAAAATTTTTGATAAAGGGTATTCATGTTACTATTTTCGATTATGTTATTAATATTATTCTATACCTGAAACATAAACTTATTAGTGCGTGTGTATGATAAATATATATTTTCAATCAGAAAAAATAAATCTTGCCTAGTACTAAAATAAAATTTCTTAAGCATTCTGATAAAATTTGATTAGCTTTTAAGATGTATTATAGTAAAATATTATATAATTTTTGCAACCATAAAAAATACATAACAAGGTTTTCTACTAAATCTAGGAAAAACTTGTAAAAGTGAAATAATTATATTGAGAGTTATTTAATAAATTTGATAAATCTCAAAAATGATATTCAAACTGTAGAAACCCAGAAATTTTAGTTCAGGAAATTGAAAAGAGAAGTGGTGAATTAATTTCAAGTTCATTTCTTGCTCTACTCAGTTGAAAATGTAAAACCATTTTTAACTTATTTTTTTCTAATTCAGATTTTAATTGTAACACAAAAATGCGCTGGAAAAAAAATAAAATAAAAGTTAATCATATGACACATTTTTTGATAATATCTTAGAAGGTTCAAATAAGCCATTTTATTTTCTGGTAACGATCTGAGGTTCTAGATTAGATACCAGCTCAAATGTAAGCAATATGAATAGATCGAAGTATGACACAGAATATTTTCAAACATTTAATGTATAAGAAGCTCACCATAACTGAATTGTAAGACAACACTTTTCATAGCAACAGACCCTTGGCTCGCTTCCAAATATTGTTGAATAACAAGAGATGGTTATGCGTTGATTCGGTTTGCACATCTGTAGATATAGCCACTGGGAAGTTTGGGGGTTTCCTCCCTTTCAACTCTTAAAAATGACCCACTATATATGAAAATTCATTCTGGAAGGTAATTTATATGATGGATATTAAAATGCATCACAACAGACTAAAATAACGGATAGGGAAGTATAATAACTAATCACAAAATAGACGAATGATTATAGTTTAGAATGACACAATGTTTTTCGAATTATTAAGATGCACTGTTCTTAAATGTCATACACATAGATTTAACTTTAGATTAAGATTTGTATCAAATTGTACAGCTTTTATTTTAAATTAAATGTGAACTTCAATGGTTTGATTGCATGTAAGGTTAAATAATATGATTTATGTCGTCGCTATACTCGAAGTTGTACAACCGATTCAAGAAAAATTTTGACAATATAATATAAGCAGTATAAACTGTAACATATTTTAGTGATCATTTAAAAAAAAAAAAACTGTATGCATGTCATCGAAAAATATAGTTTTTTATTTTTATGATTGTATGTATATTCATAGTAATTTCGAAAATAAAATA
>JAPDSC010013807.1:20439-44504 GCA_026290005.1 Latrodectus geometricus | reverse complement strand
TTTCCAAGATTAAATGTTGGCTTCTGCCATGAAAAAGACAACTGTCGCCTAGCCAAAATACTGTCGAAAAAAAATACAGAAAAAAAAACTTCCATAAATCTATTACATTCTTACTAATATAACAAAAATTTCTGCTAACTATTCTAAACAGAATGAAGAGAATACCAAGAATTCTTTCTTCCATTTTTATTTTTCAAAATAAAGAAAACGATTGGGACAAGTTATCAACATATGACATGCTTTTACTTGGTGATCTAAGTTAATGGAAAAATACCTTTTTAAATATATCTAAAAGTATCGAAATTAATTTTCTCAGTGAATTTATGCTAAGAATTTCGAATCCATTTACTCTATTCTGGGATAAAATCTTGAGAACACACTAGAAGATAAAATTAAGTCTTAATTGGAAGAACAATAACACAAATTAGCGGTTATACTTTCGAGCTCATACTTAATTCATTTTACATAAAAACAATAAATTTATATCCCATACAAGTATACTAACTTGTATTCTGTAAAAAAGAATATCTAATAAATAGTAATGATTAAACGTGATCAGATACAATTAATTTTTTTTAATTTAGTTATATTTTTGTTTTAAATGTAACTTATTGTGTTTCAAAATGCTTAGAAATGTGTTTTGCTTTGTGGTAAGTTTTGAACAAATAAAATAAATTTTTTATGGTGCCTTGTCCTTTGTTTTTGCTACTTTTTATTGATGTTTCGCTGATTTGGGGATGGAAAGAGAAAAGTTTTTCGAGCATGATAATATGCAATAAAATTTCATTAAAATGTCAAATTCTAATGACATTCGAATTAAATCTTTAAACTTTACTCAGAAGGAGGAGACTATACTTGAGGAGAATTTTCTTTCTGCCTCATACGAAACCTTCATTTTTTTATACAATTTTTATTTGTCTTTTTTGGTTTTATAAATAAAAAAAAGGAATCAATATTAATATTAAAGAATTAATATAATTTAGAATTAATATTATTTGAAATTTATATTATTTATTTTTGCTAAGTTAAATAAATAGTTTTGTATGTTTCTATGTTCGATGTGGAATTTTTTACACTAAAATTTTGACACTAAGCAATTTAATCTGATAATAAAAAAAGTTAAAGCCCGAATAAGCAAATTTAAACACAATTTGATGAAATTCAATATTGTGTCTAAAAATATTTAATCGGACTCTGTATAACAGTGTCTAGTTGCCAGTGGCACTGTATCAATATTTAGATTTTTATTCCAAATATCATATCAGCATTTTTTTTTTATTCCAAAATATCAGAAGGAAAAGAGAACCGACAATCAATGTGCTGTTAGAGAATCGATCCTATCGATTTTTTTCTTTCATGAGATATTGAGGAATTTAAATAATAAAATCATAATGGGTGTCAAAATGGTATAGAAATTTCTACAATATAATTACTTGAATCGACAAGTAAAGAGAATTTTCCTGAGTTTTTTTTTTTTTTTTTTTTTTTTTTTTTTAAGTGATTTTCATAATTGTAACAAAATAAGTATTTTGGCTCTTAATCACAAAATATTTTTTTAGGGAAAATCAAACTATTTGAAACGAAACATTCTTTAGGCACTTTAAAAGAAAGGGATAATGGAAAAAAAATGTTAGTAAACTAAAATTAAATAAACTAATAATGGCAATGGTATAGGAATAGAAAGTGTATCTGTAGAGTTGAATGACTGGTGAGTATAGTTGTAGAGGGAGAGAGAGAGAAATCTTTTTCATACTCTGAAAAAGCTTCAGTTGGCAAATTTTCAAAAATCTCTTGGCTTACCATCACACGTGTAATTCAGTTTCTTTTGACCTGGTGAATTATTTGGCTAAAGTAAATTTAACCAACTTGCTTCGGTCGAAATAAATTGCAGACATTCTGTGAAGCGAATAGTTTAATCAGCAAAAGTAATATGGAATTTAATTCTGCTTCCTACTAGATTATATAAATAAGACGTTGAAAAGACTTGAAAAAAAGTTAAAAATTTTCTGTTTTGTAGCTGTAAAATTAAATAACGATATATTTTCAGAGAAATGGCATCTAATAAAATATAATATTTTATCTAATAATGTACTTTAATCTCTTTTTCTTGTCTAAAATTAAAATATAAATATCACAAAGAGTAATGAATAAGTTTTTTATAGCTTGACCTCCTTTTTAAAATTTTCTAATTTAAAGTATGATCATCATTATTAGATTGTAAAATAAGTTAATTTTAGGATTAATAAGTGGGTAAGTTCGATAATTTATCCAACTAAAGATCATCCTATTTAATGTTAATTTCCCTTGTCTAAGTATACTTTCGAACAAAAATTGTGCAAATTGTTATCAATTTACAATGTGACGTATTGACAATGTGCACTATTTTCCGTGTATGAGATTCCACTATAATTACAATTTTATTTGAATCATTTTTAGAATTGTAAAAAGTCTTGTAATATTTAATTTTATGTCTATTTAAACTTACTTCAATAAAACCACAAAATTTCTTTTATAATGGGGATCTCATCGGATTCTTAGGTTATTAGAAATAAGCTTATGTCTGTAAACAGACGATTTTCAGTATTTTGCACTGGTTTTCTTAACTTTTAATCATCATTTAGATTTTTCTTAATCTTAAATATTTCCATGTATTACTAAATATTTCCATGTATCACAAGTATTTGCGTCATTTATCTTTGTTACATATTGTGTGTATATATAATTATAAAAATATCTTAAATTCTTTCATTACTAAGATTTTCTTGTAAGTTTTAAGAAATAATGTATTAGATGTAATACAAAATATTAGATGTGGTTAAAATAACCATACAAAAAAATTTGGAAAATTATTCTCCCACTAAAGATATGATACTTTAGTGAAAAGAATATAGAAAAATAATAAAATATTAATTTGGAAAATTTTATATATAAAGCAACAAAAAAACAATAAGATTACCAAAATTACTAAAACTGAAGATTTTTTTTTTTTTATAAAATAATGCAGTACAAAATCTTTTGTTCAATAATGTTTCCGATGAATATTTTAAAATAAATTTCTAAAAAGTGTTCTAAAAAACCTTAAATAAGTGAACTTTTCTTAATTTGATATTACATATACCTAATTCTATTATAATACCATAGTTAAATTAATTTTAATACAAAATATTCTGGCAGGTGTGAGGGAAACTACATTTAAGAGATTTTATTGCCCTATTTACAACGAAGAAGGTCGCCAACTTCCTTTTAAGGAGAAAATTATTTCCGCGTGATGCAAGAAAATCGCCCACTTATTTTAACGGGAGCATAAAATTTCGAGACTTTTTTGTCTTAATAACATAAACTTTAATTCAGTAGAATTTAATCGAAGAATTTCGCCTTTTAGATTTGATTAGTGGTGCTCTAAAATGTGAAAATGTCTTGTAAATTTTTATAAAATAAAGTTGTCTTATAAATAACAAACATGCAAAAGTTCATTAATCATAACTATTTGATTGATTTTATTGTTCCTCGAAAATTAAGCAAAATAAATACATCATAAATTATTCAACTTTTTGTTCGCTTTTTTTAAAATAAAATTCGAATTTGCTGTAAAAAAAATTTGCTTGAAAACAAGAGTAAAGCCTCTTTTAAATTACTATTCAGAATTATAATTTTAAATATTGAATCTTTGTTATTTATTTATTGAAATCTTTTTATAAAGTACTTTATACTTCTTTCATATTTATTTATTGAAATCTTTTTAATAAAGTACTACTTTCTGATAAATTCACATAAATATGTTTTATTGAAACACAAATTAAAAATTAACACCAATACAAGTAAAAAGTTTAGTTTTAGAAATAAATTTACAAATTAATTCTTTACCATAAAAAGAGAAGTTTTATATAGAAAAATAATTACTGATGTTAGGAAAACTTTCCGAGCAACAAATTTTCTTTTCCTTTTTTAAGACTAGTATTGAAATAGCATTCTGTGCAAAAGACTGCTGCTATCAAATATTCCCAAACAAGAGTTCCATCGATCTTATGATTAATGTTCTACAACAGCTCAGCAATTAGTTAATTTAATTCTTTTTTGGAATGAGGGTACTTGCAGATAGTTGGATCGAACTATAAAAACCTACATCTTGTATAGGGTAGCTTTAGCTAACCGAACCTGAAGAAATGTTTTGACAGCTTCATTAAGGAAGCTCTGAATTTCTGTCATCATTGACATCATTAAATAAATTCTTCAAAGAGAGTATTGGTTGATATTAAATTGTAAAACTTTACTTATAATGTAAAACATAAAAGAGGAAACCAAACCTAGAAAACTCCAAAGCATTCACCAAGACAGATTTACATATAGAAAGTAGAGAAAGCTCAAATCTGTTATTTAACAATTACTGAGATCAACTCTGAGACCTTTCACTCTGAAGAACGATGTCTACATCTTGATCACCGTAAGCCCTAAGAAAGAAAAATACAGTTTTCTTCATGCACACATTTCCAATTTTTTGCTTTCTGCCTCGTGTCACCAGCATGATGAGTCTCATGCTTTTTTTAAGGCTTTCTGTTAGTTTGAACCGACATAATTCCTAGAACATATACCAGAATTGGGCTCTACCAAATAAGAGGAAGCTTCTGAGTGAGAGACTTCGTATTTTAGAAGCTGGGAAAAGCAGAAGTCCCTTAGTACCTGACTTGCCATCACAAAAAGGTATCATTTCACTTGGAGGACGTTGTAACCACGACTTATTTAATAAATCACAGCAGTCTTTAATGAAAATGATGGGTTTTTGATTAAGTTGAGATTCAAACTCACCACCTTCCGATAAAGAGATTGTTACCTTAACCAATCATAGTTTACTTTTCTTGAGTAACTATTTGAATGCAAGATTTGGCCAACAATGAATAAACTTGGGTAATCCGGTGGATTTGCCAGCCTGGTCACCATATCTATCGTACATAGAGTATTTCTCCAAAAAATAAATAAAATCCTTGCCTGTGATAACAAATTGACATTATGGAAAACCTTACAGCCGCCTGGAAAACTCAAGATACATCTGAGATATTTTCGAACTTCAATAAAATGGGAAATTAAAAAGTTTTTTGCTGGGACACTTTATATTATTTATTTAGAAAGAATTTACTATCAAGCATTCAGTTAAGAACGACTGAATTTTTTTTTTTTTAAGTGTATTATTTTAACTGAATTAGCAAGCAATACAAACTGCTAAAAGTAACGTTTTAGTCATAATACGAATGTGAAAATTTTAAAGGTATTCAGTGCATTGACTCGCATTTATAAATAAATTGCGTATTGTAAGCAATAAAACTTGTGACTATCGGGATCTCTAATAGATTGTAATGTTTAGATGTGGCTCCGTTATACTATACAAGCCCTTAATACATTTACCTTTCCATTAAAATTCTAATCATTAATCCAGAAGCTATTATAAAAAATCGAAATACAGAGAAATGTTGACTAAAAGATCTAGATGTTTTGATAGTTAGTTTTATTGTCTATCTACATTTTTAAAATTAAAAAATTATAATTTTCTAATTAAAAAAATATTTTTTATTAAAAATACTTATGTGTAAATTACACATGCCATATTTGAAACATATCAAATATTAATTAGCTCGTATCTTTCCCTTTAACATTGAAAATGAAAATTCTTGCATAGAAAGAAAAGCAATCTCGATGTTTACATGCTTCATTTGATATTTTTAACAAAATATCAATCTACACTGCTCAAAACAATTAAAGGATATTGCTGTTTTAGGTGGATCTTGTGGCTGGGAAACTTTTTAGCTGATTGATACATGGTCGACAGACGTAGTAGGTTATATGAGAATAAATTACACATGTTTGGCAAAAAAAAATGTATTTTATTGAGCATTTGTGTACAAAAGGAAAAAAACACAATTTGTGCATATGAGGAAAAAAAGAATAAGAAAAGGTGTTTTCTTCAAAGGAAATAATTTTCAGTATGGTTTCCACAGACGGCCAGCAACATTGAACACTTTTGAGGCATGGAGTCAATGAGGCTATTAATTACGAGTTGGGGTATTCTGTCCCACTCTTCCAGAAGAGCTCTTTCCAGTTCTTGGAGAGTTTGTGGGGGTGGTTGGTGGCCAACAACTCGTCTTCCTAGAGCATCCTAAACGTGCTCTATAGGATTCATGTCTGGAGAACACGTTGGTCATTCCATTCATACGATCCTTCCTTGAAAAGGAAATTCTCCACTAGGTTGGCACGATGTGGCTTGCAGTTATCTTCCATTAAAAGGAAGTCCTCTCCGATTGCTGCAGCGTAAGGGACTTCAGTAGGTCTGAGGATCTCATTCCTATATCGGTGACCAGTCAGAGGTCCATCTCAAATGATATAGAGATCTGTGCGCCCGTCAATGGAGATGCCAACATACAGCAACATTCCCCTACCGCCAAATCTGACACTTCTGTGTACGAACGCAGGATTATTCTTACTGCCATTGTCCCTCCAGATGAAAATACGCCCATTATCAGGATGAACAGATAAACGGGCTCGTCAGAAAAAAGAGCATTGTTCCACTTATTTCTCCTCCATTTCACATGCTTTATTGCCCACTCCCTGCTGTCGCGACGATGCCTTGATGTTGGCGCAGCTTGTCCTTTTTGGACCTTGCGCCACAAAACCCAACCAAACAAACAAACAAACAAACAAACAAACAAACAAGATGCCTTGATGTTATTTTAACACATACCATAGGTCGGTGAGCATACAGACCTAAACCATGGAGTCAGTTTCGAACAGTCTGAGTTGAAACCGTGTTCTAACTTACCAACATCTCTCCAAGCTTCTAAATTGGTTAAATGACTTCGCTGAGACATCGTACTCATGGAAACAAAGCAGTCATTGAATGCCGATCTTCATTGTCTTTTATTCAGTTGAAAGTCAAATTTCATTCACTACCTCTAAAGTGACGTTTTTGACGTAGAACTCAAAATTAACATACTCCACAGTTTGGAAATCTGAAAAACTTGCATTTATGATTCTCTTCTTCCATTTTCGGCAAAAAAATCTCGCTTATATTCTTATTTTATATAAAACTTACAATATATTTTAATTGTTTTGAGCAATGTATTATAAATATACGGTATTGCATATCGTAAAAGCGTTTTCCTGTAAGTTTTTCTGGGGGCACATTATCACAAATTTCATTGAGTGTACAATATTCAGTAAATTTAAAACCATTACAATACACCATATGTGTTAGCATATGTATGCTCGACTATGCCAAAAAAATTTTAGTCTCTTATATTTATAGCAGTAGTAAAATTTACATTCATTAGCCTGTTCATATATATTAGAAATTTGAAAATTTTGCAAATTATAGTAATCGGATTAAGCAATTACAAAAAAATTGCATGATAGTTTTGATTTCATATTTAATTAATTTTGAAATCTGGGTAGTTTATTTACATGAAAAATTTTCTACTTAATTTCTATACTCTTAGAGTTTATAGACATAACTATATTTTGTGACTGTAAATGAAAAGAGCTTCAATATAATTTAATTGACAGGCTAAATTGTAGACTAATTTCATTGACATCGAAATCGGCAATAAATTTTTGTAGGATGTGCATCGCATTACGGCATATAAATAAAAACTTGCTGTTATAAGCAATAACTAGAAAATAAAGCAATATATATATTTATTAAATAAAGAGAAAACAAATATAGTAGTACAAAATTTTTCATACTTTATTTAGTACATGTATATTAGGGATTTGTAAATTAAACTTACACTTACTTAGGAATAATTTAATTGTGTAAGTTTAAAATTGTAAAGAATTATATTAATTAGTGTACACAAAATGTTTTTCACTGATGTTCAAAATTATTTCCCTTTTACTTTTCTAATAATAAAGTGCTTATGACAATCATTCAACGTTTTTATTTGTATATATATATATATATTGTTAAATATAAAAATGAGAAAAATATTATGATGACTGTCACAACAACTTTTTTCTTGCATAAGAAAGAGTTCTTCAGTCCTGATTCTCTGTAACTCTTTTTTCTGCAAAAAGTTTTGAAGAATTCTTTTGAATATTTCCAATAACTTATAAGACTTAACAGATAAATGGTCAAAAATAGAAATGACACATTTTCTTAACATCATTTAAATAAATGAAAATCCTGCAACTTGATTTTATTCGTTTCTCTTGAATCTATTAGTTTGAACTTCAATAAAATAAGATTTATTTTCATTGCTTATAAGCATATTTTATTCCCATGTTTTAAATTTTAACTGCATAGGATTTTAAAACTTATTAATTTTTGAATTAAGAAATAAATTTAACTTTCCTTAGTTAATAGATTTAGGATTGCTTTCAAAATATAAGTTAGAAAAATAAGGAACGTATAATGGTTAAATGTTTGGTCTTAATATATTTATTGTGATTTGAATATATTTATATGCTCCAAAATCTAACTGGTAAGTTTGTTTTTATATGTTTAAAATTATATTTATTACTATACGTATTAAGATTTTTTGATAAATCTACAAGAATCTTGATTAAAGAATAATCATACAAAAATGTACATAATAGAGCTTTGATCCATGTTTACATTCCATAGCTCTTTAAAACATTTTATAATATTGCTTTAGGATATAAATAAAGAACTAGAAAATTTTTACTAATTAATTATACTTCAAGTGAGCAAAGTTATGATGTAGAAAATATTATAAACATGGAGTGTATAAAGTGAAGGCAACATAATTTGGTTCAAATCATACTATTTACTGTTTTTAAATCTTAATATATGGCATACAAAATGTGCATTAATTAAAAAAATATTCCTATGAATCAATTTTGTTCTTAATTTCATTTCCATATTTCTACAATGGAATTGTTGATTTTAGAAATTTTAAAATTGATGGGACCGTTTTCTTGTAAAAGAAACGGTTGCACTTTCGACGCATATTCCTTAATTGAAGCTATGAAGTATAGAATAGATGAGTGACCAAGCAAAAATTTACTTATCATTATCTGACACAATTAATTAAGACATAATATTTAAATAATTTTAACATAGATTAAACATTTCTTCTTGGGGAACTATATTAAACAATAATTTACTATCTGGGAAAGAATAAACTACTTAAAATAACTTATCCATTAATAAAAAAATATGACGCTGAAAACATTTATAAACATTTAAATTTTTTGTATAATTTTGAAATTTATCAAATTAAAAAAAATATTCTAGAAATATATCAGAAAATAATAAAATAAGCATTTTACATATATATGTATACATATATATATTCCAGTGCTTCCAGTGCTTGCGTATTTATTTACTCTGAATGGATGGCAACACTTTATCAAAATGTGGTTTTCTAGTAACAAAAAGAAAGAAAGAGTTTTTCACAAATAACACCACCTCTCAAATCTGCAGCATTAGGATGCCGTCCGCCTCTGCCAAAGTCGAGAAAGTTGCCTCAATGGAGGTAACTGATCCTGTAAAATATATCGGCAATATGCTGGAAAAGAGAATAAGAAACATGGAAAAGCGAAAGGTATTTTATATTTATCTTATGTCACTTGGTTTTCAGTTTAGCAAACTACGCATGTTGCTGCATTGTTGCTAGTTAGGCTTATTCACTCCTCATGGTTTATTATAAATTTATTTTCCTTACAACTAGTGGAAATAAAATAATTTATTGATGTAAAAATCTTAGAGATGACATTAAAAATTTTTATTGCAAAAAATACTCGATTACGTCATATCGCTTATTTACCAAATATGGCGGAACCGTATTGATTGTTGTTGTAAAGAAATTTAATAGTATTTTTTAACGTTATATGATTGTATTATAAAATCATACATATTGCGTAAAGTCTTTAATAAACTTTCAACAACTTGTCGTAAATTATTGTATCTGAATGCTAGGTATGAGATAAGTGGCATTGAAAGTCTGGATCTGTGATTCTCTCTCTAATTTTAAAAACTAATAACCCCCTCTTATGATTTTACGTAATTTTAAACCATAAGTGAAGCCGTAATGTGCATGGTGTATTAGTATTTTTCTCCGTGATGTTCATGGTACCGGCATTTTTATAAATACGCCGCTTCCCAATTCAGTCTTAAATTGAGCCAAATAATTAAGTTTTAAGAGGTGTAAAGAAAATATTCACATATTTTTTGGATTTCTATATTTTGTCCGGCTTTGGAAAGCATTTGTCAAACACACGAATGTAATTTCTGTGAATATTTGGTTGTAAAAATAAACATTGAAGTTTGAGAATAAAATCTAGTCTGCTATTTGAAATTATCAAAAACTTTGACATTTCCTAAAGTTCTATTAATCATAAGATAATAAAAAATTACAAGCAAAAAATAAATTAAAAAGATATGTTTTTTTTATCTAAGATTAAAAGTAGTCCTTAGTATTATAAATATTATATTTCCTGAAAAAATTATCATTGTACTTAATCTGTAGACTTGAGTTGTATATTACTACTTTTATTGATGCAACACAAATGCTCACATATATGGAACCAGTTTTTAGAAAAACACTAGTGAAGTAGAAACACCAGCAGCATTAAAAACAAGCCATATAAATATTACAGATTCTTATAATTGGTTTGTTGATGAGTAGCAAATAAAGAAAGTAAACTATTCACATTGTATATATATTCTTTTGTTGAACAACTTGCAAAATAGCTTTGTTTAAAATCAATGAAATTGGTAAACAGCCTGTTAACAAACTTGTAACCATTTTTTAAAATAATGGTTTTCATGCATTTAATACTAAAAATTATTTAAGTTTTCTATCTGGTTAATGGATTTTTTATGTAGTCATTAGTGTTATTTAAAATTTATCATACTTACCCCTATATCTTTGTAAGAATTAATTAAAATTCTATAAAGTTTTATATTTTTTGTCTCTGGTTGCCCTAATATGTAAAATATTACTTAACATTCAGAAATAAACAAACCAAACTATGTAACAAAATTTTTTACTGCAAATAAAGTAAGCTATTTATTATAAAATAATCAAATTTTAGAACAATTAAATAATAATAAATTTTGCTAATTAATGTTTGATTACAGATAAAAAAAATCATGGCAATTCAGTATGTAATTTCAATTGGTTTTAGTGTAACATCTACCAATTTTTATTTTAACTGGTGAAAAATATTTAATGTTTTTAGTTAATGGATAAAAAATAAACATGTTGATATTTTCATATCATTTTAACAAATATTTTTCTATAAAGTTGCAGTATTTTTTCCTTATTCCAAATTTAAACAATAGAACTAGATAAGAAGTAACATTTCAATTTGAGCTTTTTCTGTTAATGATTCACGAACTAATTCACTAATGTTATATAAGTATTTTCTTTTTATAATAAAATTCTGGAAAATAAATGTAATGCAAAAGAAAACTAAGTATTCTATAATTCTGAATATTTAAACAAGTCAAGTTTCCACTTGAATCATTAATACTCTATTCTTCAGTTCAAAAGTTCATGAATTTGTTTCCCACCTCAAGTATAAAATTTTTGTATTGGTTTGGAATAGTTTAATTCCTGTTGAATTAGTCTGACTACAAAAACACTATTATAGAGAAGTAAACAAACCTAACTGATTTACTCAAATAAGAATTAAACTTATTAAATTTTAAACGAATATAAAGAAGCTGTATTACTTATTTATAATTTGTTCTCTCTTGGATTATTAAGTCTATATAAAAGTACTCTATTTTAATAATAAAAGTCGTTTTCATTTAAAAATGTGAAACTACAGTTTTTTCAATTCAAATTTAAAAAATAATAGAGCACAATTTGAATCTATTCAAATGTTATTTTAGATTACTGAGAAATTAAATTAGAGGTTTTGGAAAAATAGGAAATACATCAGGGCTCGGAGTTGTCCTGATATTCCTGAAATTCCTGATTTTTTAAAAAACGTCCTGAAATGTCCTTATTTTTCAAAATAAATCCTGGAATTCCTTAATTTTTTATTACATTCCTTTGAAGGTTTAATTTCAATTAATAATTTTATATTTTTCAGTTGTAAATTTTTCTTTCAGAGGAATATATTTTTTCTTTTAACTGCTTTCTATGCAAAAAGAAAGAAAAATTTCCTCCTTTTTTTGTTCTCTTTCAAACCGCAAATAGGGTTGCCATACATTCGTCTCAGCCTCGTTTTCAGCCATTGCTCACGCGTGTCTGAAGTCAAAAAAATTTAGGTTTGGGTTTACCATTAAATTCTATTTTGTGCCTTTACAGACAAAGATTCTGGTTTTAGTAGTGCACAACTATGTACAATGATATCGAAATTGTGAGAATTATTGGCCTACGTTTATGCGCATGCTTGGAATGCTTATCGCGCTTTTTTGAAAGATTTTGATGGGTGTTTTGAAAAATTTTTATTAGCAAGCTCATTTTATTTTTTGAAAACAATTAATTATTTTTAAAAAATGCCAAGGAAAACGAAATTTTCCGACAAATGGTTGGAACTGCAAGATGGGAATAAATGCCTAATCAAGACATGGTGCCGAAGTGTTGACGATGTTCATTCTGTGGAGTGCTTCGTATGCAAAAGCAAATTCAGTTTTTCAAATATGTGTTTTAGACAAGTGCTTGCGCATGCAGATGGATTAAAACACAAAAAAGCTGTGAACTGTTACAAGAATCAAACACTATTTACTATCAAGTCATCAACTTCATCTGATCCTCGACATCGACTGTAGTAGTGAATAACAAATCATGGCTCCCCAAAACGATATCAGAGAAAACCATTAAAGCTGAAACCATTTTAGTTTTAGTGGCAATAAAAAATAATTATTCTTTTTCATCTATGAATGATTTAGCTAACATTTACGGAGAAATTTTTGATTCCTCCATAGCAAAAAATCTCAAATTATCTGACAAAAAAGTAAGGTATATGATTAATTTTGAATTAGGTCCGTATTTCAAAACTCTTTTGTTTCGGGATATCGGCACTTCATATTTTGTTTTACTTTTCGATGAAACTACTACAAAACAAATAAAGAAACAGTTGGATATTTACATCTCATATTGGTCTGATAAACAAGGTAAAAATGTCATTTGTTACCTCGAATCACATTTTTAGGGCATGCTGAAGCCAATAAAATTGTAAAAATTTTATTAAGTTTTATTCAAAATAATGGTTTGAATTTAGAAAAATTAATGCAGTTGTCAATGGATGGACCAAGAGTTAATTTAGCTGTTTTAAAGCAAATAAATAGTGAACTGAGTAAGCAACGTTTACCAGTACTAATTGATTTGGGTACATGTTGCTTACACATAATCCATGGAGCACTGCGTAAGGGTATTGATAAAATTGATTGTAATATTGATGGATTTGCTATAGATATTCATCAATTTTTCAAGCTATCTCCTGCAAGAAGGGAAGATTATCATTCCTTACAGTTAGAAATACTGGAAGAAACTTTAGCTAGACATAGTTTCCTTCGTCATGTTGAGAGCCGTTGGTTAACTTTGGGCTCAGTTTGTGAGAGAATTGTTGAGCAATATGATGTTCTAAAGGAATATTTCATTGTTAAAATACCTAAAGAGTCGAAATCTCCTCTTTCTGATTGACATCTTCGGATTATAAAACATTTGAAAGACCCTAAGACTCTGGCATATCTGCATTTTGTTTCATTTTTTTTGTAAAACTTTTGAACCTTATTTACTTCTAATGCAAAATGTCGAACCTTTAGTACATGTGATGTACAATAAGTTAAATGAACTTGTTCGCAGTATTATGTTTAAATTTTTAAACCCAGAAGAAATCTGTGAAAAAAATGGAGTAAAGTTGCTACAAATTAATGTTGATTCAGGAAAAAATTTGTTTAAATTTAAACAAGATTGAAGTAGGTCATGGTGCAAAAGCAATGCTGGAAGAACTTACTGATAAAACAACATTTCTACAAAGTATTAGAAGCTGCTATATAGCAACTTCAAAGCATTTGCTTCAAAAACTTCCTATAACAAATCCTTTACTCAAAGATCTCCTAGACTCTTCCTTTTTTCTATTATAAGGAGACAAACACTGGAGTTCATGTAGCAGATTAATTCAACATATTCCTCATGTGAATAAAACTTCTTCAGATTTTTATAAGATGAATGAAGAGTGGATTCTTTACATGTGTGAAGATGTGACTTTGATTGTGAATGATTATGATAATGATCAAAATATCTGTAAATATTGGAATGCGGATTTTAATATAAAAGATGCTGGTGGTTATATAAAATATCCTACTCTTTCTAGAGTGGTTAAAGCATGTTTGTCGTTATTGAATGTAAATTCCCAACCAGAAAGAGGGTTTTCAACTAACAATTATGTTGTGACCAAGGAGAGAGCTTCTTTATCGGAATTAACCGCTCAAAGTTTACGGATTTGTCATGATGTTATTCGAATGCATGGCAATTCTGTTTCCTCCATTCCATATATCAAAGAAATGATGCATTATATTCAGAAATCTCATGCAGAATATGCATCATACATGGAAAAATCAAAAGATGTAACAGAATTAGAGAAGAAAAGAAAGGACGAGGAAGATGTAGAAGCTACTAGTGAAAAAAAGTTTAAACAATCGCACCTATTAGAAAAAAATTAATGAACTTGAGGAAGAAAAGAAAAATTTGCTTGATAATCAGTGTGTAGCTCAAAAACTTTTGGATGATGCAACTAAAAAAATAGCATGTGCTATCAGTGATGATAATATGAGTGATGTGAAAGTTGGACAAATGATGCTGTCTGTTGCTAATGCAGAGATTGCATCTGTGAATGATAAATTAGAAAAGTGCAGTATTAAGTTATTGGAATTAAATGCTAATGCATCCAGTTCAAAATGAACATTATTCAATTATACATAAATTAACTGTTAATTTAAAGCATTTATCATGTAACTTATTAATTTTCAGAAAATGTTCAGTATAAAAAGTTTCAATTACTGTATTATTTTTCATATTGTTGTATTAAAAATTAAAAAACTCAGAATTTATTAAATAGTTTATTCCTTTCTAAAATGTGTTTTATGCATAAAACAGAAATTAATATGTAAAAGTGTGAGAATCGAAAGCACTTAGACACAACATCTATCCACACCTTCCTCCCCTCCTCTTCGAGACCAAAAGAAAAGGTTGGCGGAATGATTAAAGAGAGGGGTATGAAACAGAGTGTACATGTCTCTGAAACTTGCAACTTCTGTTTTGGGTGTCCTAAGCCATCGGGGATCGTTATGATTTGGAGACGTCAGTCTCCTAATAATCTATTTGTTTAGGCTTCTTAAGCCATCTTATATAAGGGATATATTATTGGAGACATCAGTCTCATTATTTACGAATAGTTAATTGCTTGGGCTACTTTAGCTAGCTTCATTAGTTAATTATGTGTGTTAGAGACGCCAGTCTCAAAAATATATCTATCGGCTTCTCAAGCCATGTGATTGATTTCAAATGCTTGTTTTGTGTTGTGATGCTCTAGAAAAATAAATTAAAATTAGCATCTGTAATTTTCTTCGCAATTATTTCACCCGAACCTATGCACTCTGATTTACCATTATCGGATTACCATATCCAAATAGAACGTTGGGAACTTTACTAAAAGTAACATTGGTTTTCTTTAATTATTGAAAAATGTCCTGATATTTCTTGAAAATAGTGTCCTGAAAAAAAAATTCTGTACTCCGACCCCTGAATACATTCTAGATTTTTAAGATTTTATAAATGCAAACTATGTATACAAATTGAATCAGGTTACAAAATATTCAATTTTGCAGAAATCCTTCCAACCAAATGTTACATTGTAATGCAAATACAAAAATACTAAGCACAATTAAGCCAAGTCAATAGCGTAAAAAAACATACATTTTATGAAAACTTAAGTTCTAATTAACAGCATTACCATTCACACTAAGTCTAAATACATATGACAGTAATTTTTAACAAATAACACATAAAGTGAAAGCTCGCCTAATTGTCGTGTGCAGAATAATTTTTAAAAATCTATCCATATTTTTCTCTTGCTACACATAAATACTAAAATTCAAAATTTTCAATTTAATACACTTTCAAATTAAATATTACATTAAACACTTAAATATCTATTATAAATAAAATAACAAAACAAGTATTATTAAAACTCTTAACTGAATTTCATACATATACATACAAATTATTTTGTAAAATTGCAAGAATCCATTCTGGCACAGTAATCTACTGGTTTGGCATCTATACTAGTTCATAGGATTTAGTTGAATTTATTTTTCTTAAAACAATAAATAGATTGCATTAAAGAGTTATATGAAGATGGAATGTATATAAAAAAGGGTGACAGTGATAAGTAAAAGTTGTGGAAATATGTAGAGAGAATAAAAATGAACATATATATTTGTGTATGTATTTGTCTGGTCCTTACAAATACAGATTATCCATGCATAATAGCTAGCTGTGTTAAGTTCTTTTCTAAAGAATAGTTATTCTAACATGAACTGTATTTTTATATCATTGTATTTCAATTTTAGTATAATTTATTATAAATTGAATATATCATAATAACCAAATCATTTAATGTATAAATTGCAAAGCTAATTTCAGTGTGTGTGTGTTAATAAATTTTGAAACCTTTTGCTTCATATAAATAAAAATCAAAGCAAATTTTCTAATATTGTTCAAATCTTGTATTTTTTATCTGTCAAGTGAAAATGGAATCTGTCATTCATTTGATATTAAATTTCACTATGTTTTAAAGCATGAATTTTTTACAGATAAAACTTGACAACTATCGTAGTGATGTGCAAAAAGGAAAAGAACTTAATGAAGATCAAAAGGTGAGAACTCTTAAGATTAATTTTAATTTAATCTTATAAATGTTAATATTGAAAAATAAAAATATTGAATTAATCATTTGAATAAAGCAATTTGGTATATATTTAAATTAAAAAGGTACATATTTAAAAATATTAAATGTTTTAGCATATATGATATGAAATGTTAAAATCCAATAGTTTCTGAGAGTGACATGACTTCCTAGAAGATTTGAATTTTAAATTTCACATTGATAATTTTAGAAAAATAAGTGTACTGTTTTCTTTAAATTTTAAAAATGTTTAATAAGAAATTTATTTTTGCTAAATGTTTTAGCTGTTATTTTCTAGAGCTTTCAAAAAGTTATCCATAAAGTGTGCAGTGTATTTTAAATTCTTAATTCAAGTTTTTTTTATTAATGGGTTAAGAATTAAAATGTTGAATTTTAGATTCTGTATTCTTATTTAAATATTTTATAATTGAAAAGAAAGTAATAAAAATCATTAAAAGAAAACTGGAAATAAATCTTAAAGACAACAGAAAAAATCTTAAAAAAAAAAAAAAAAAAAAAAAAAAAGGTTAGTAATTTCTACTTTTTTTAAAAATAATTTATTGTTGCACAAGTATGATTTTGGCATTAATTATTTAAATGATAAAAGCAGTGTTATGATTTCAAGTCTAAATATACCATCGGATAATATTAAGCTTTTAAAATATTAAGACTTTCTTAAAATCTAATTAGATTAACGATATTTAAAAATATGTCATGTATTCACAAGGCATTATTGCTCTCACTTTATTTTGCTCCATCACATACTATTAAAAAATTATTTGAGTAGTTTCTTAGATCTATATAGTAAAGCTGAGTCAATAGCAATGCTTCCACCAAATGTTCATGATAGCTAAATGAAAACATATTTATCACACCATAATTTTTTTTTTTTTTTTGTATTTTATTGTATAAAAGTTGATTATAATATAATAGTTCTTTATTTATAACCATTTGTCATAAAGTATTAATGCTTATTGATATATTTGTTTACAATTTTTGTATTTGCCATAGTCAACCATATCCACAAGAAATTGTTTATTTATGCAGTTCAGCAACACATAAATTATGAATTAAGTTTTTACCTATTTGTTACAATAAAAATATGAGTAAACTATTGTGCTTTTCCTTCACATTTTGAAAAAAAAATATTAAAATTCATGAAATTCAGCGTTATAATACATAAGTACTGTCGCTTATTTAAATTATAAATAAGTACAAATTCAATTATTTTTTTCCTTTAGTTATAATATATAATAATATATATATAAAATGTCATAAAATAATTTCTTAGTAGTAAGTAGTTATCTTTATTTAAATAAATCAATTAGAAAAATTATTATTAATCTGTTGGATATGTTAAAAAAAATTTACTTTGATTTAGTGATATTAAACCATTAGTTAACACATTTTGTATATTATGTAGCTTCAATTTTTTAAGACTGTTCACATTGCTTATTGTATTAATAATAAACAAGCATTAAAAATTTTTTTATGTAATAGTTTCATAGTTATTAGTTCATGAAAATTTTTAAAAATTATAATTGTCTAAGTTCTATAATTTGTATATTTTTATAAATCTTAATTTATGTATTATAAATATTAATTTGTACATTCTTTCCAATTGTATTGCTTGTGCATTGTCTTATAAATTTTTTTATGTTGGGAAGAAAAAATGATATCAAATCTTCAATTAAAACCAATTGCTTTAGTTTAGTTAAAATACTAATGGTATCAGGTTCTTTGAAATTTCAAAAATAATTCTACAAAGAGATGTTTATTATTCGTTCTAATAATCATTCTGCCTTGAAAACAGCTCTTGATTGACTCTCATTAATAATTATAGATTAACAATTTGCCCATGTACATGCTTCTCACAAAGAAAATTCTTAAGCAAATATGTTGATTTAAGAATTACGATGCTTTAAAAATCACATTGATTTCAGAAATTTAAAACTGACATCGAAATTAGGAGGTCAGTGAATAAATTAAAATGAAAAGAAATTGGCAGTCAAAATTACATTTAAAAAAATATTTACTATTAAAAGTGTAATATCAATTTAACATTATTGTACATTTAACAGCTACATAAAATGTAGTATAAATCTTGATTATTCTATGCAACTTAAGAAATATTCAAATATTAATGTTACTTAATGTCTTTAATGGAGTAAATTTCCACTAAATTTTTTCTTTAATTTTTAGATGGCTGTTAGCAAATATGGTGAAGTTATCAGTTGCCTGGATCAGTTTAAGGAATTCAATAAATCAATGAATACATATGCATTGGAAGTTAGTATTAGTTCTATTTACTGTTCTAAAAATGAAAGAAATTGTGTAAATACTTCTATGGTATTTCCTAAAAATATATAGTAAAAAATTATATATAAACTTATTTATGATAAATTTTCCTACTGTATTATCTAGTGACATTTTTATTAAAAACTAATTGTTAAAAATCTAAGTTTTCATACAAGTCATTTTTAAATATTCTAAAATAGTATATAGTGATTCAGAATCTTGAGAATTCTGTAGATTGTTGGTCCAAGTAAAAACAATTGTGTACAAAAAGTGAAGATAGAATGGTGAACCAAGTGTTTTGTAATTCAGACTTATTTATAATATTTTTCATTATTCTATTTTTGACATTTTTAGGAAGTAAAAGAAATTGCTTTTATATAACAAACAAATTTAAGAAGAATTGTGGCTATTTTTGAATATAAGTAAGGCACTGTTTCAGAATAGAATATTCAGTCAAAAAGAGTTTGAGGGTGAATTCATAATAATTACATGCTTCAGAATTAAAATATCTATAAAAATTTTTCAAAATTCAGGAATCATTTTATACCAAGAAGATAAACTCAGTATTACAACAAAAGAAGAAAAAAATCTTTTTAAGCAAATGTCTTCCATTTATTATAGCAGTTAAAAATTTCAATAAAAATTAAAATTGTAATGTCATTTTTTCAATGCTAATTATTATTTAATTTACTCTTAAATTTAGTTATTAAAATGGTGTTGATATATTTTCCTGGTTGAAAACTATCATGTAAAGTATAAAAAGTTAAAATTTGTAGTATAATATTAAAGTTAAATAACTTTTAATATTGGCCCCTTGAAACAAATTTTGGGAGTGCCGAAAATTTTATAATTACAAGGTATGAAATGATTGAAATTTAACTACTGGGTACTTCATTTTGTAGAGAATGAATATATGTAATGGGAAGTATTGATATTTGTGTAATGAAACTTGCAGGGATTATTTTAACATAAAAATGTTATTTTTTCATTTATATAAATAAAAATCCCAATCTTTTTCAATTAAGTAAACTTACACTTAAAGGAAAATGGAAATAAATCTTCTACTGCTTAGTAATGGCCATGACTTTCTCAATTTGTTTCTTCCAGAATATAAAAATATATCAGGAAAAGTCAGAATTTTTTTTTTTTTTTTATTAAATGAAAATTGATTGAATTATTAAATTTTGACTATCAATGACTTGTTTTTTACATAAAAATTTTAGAACTGTTCATTTTTAATGTCATGTACTATTGCTTCAAGTCATAATTAGTTAAAATATTTGTCTTATCATTTAAAAACTAAAAAACATGTGAATCTATAAAGCAGTGATTGTATATTTAAGTATTATAATAAGATGTTAAAAACTAAAACAATTATAAAATATTTCTTCCTTTTCACTGTGTGTGTAAAGATTGTTTCATAAGATTCTGTATTAGTATTTGTATGTTAATAAATATATTCACATTCACAACTAGGCAAATTATATAAAAATATTATAATTTGTTAATCATTACCTGTAAATTAAATTAAAATATGCTTGTGGTTGTGTGTGTGTGTGAAATTTTTTAATTTATATTTTGTTTAACAGTTAGTATAATTCTGAATATACTGTATTATAATTTGTAAAGGTTTTACTTTTCTAATTGTGAGATATGATTAATTTCTTAATTAACCTGTTCAAATTATTTTAGTATAACAGGCAAGTTAAGAAAATGGCTAAGAAAGAACAACTGGAAAGACAACAGCATGAAATTCAACGATTACAGGAAGCGTTCATCTATTGCCACATTTTATCTTGTTTCCAGAATGAAGATGTTCGGAGTGATTTTTTGAATGGTGAAAATGGTGCTGTGGTGAGTACTTTTCTTCCAGTTTGTATTTGCTCTATGGAGATACTGATTTTAGCTTATTCAATTCTTGTTTTGATTTTATAAAATAAATTGTCTAATCTTGTAATATCTTATACTATTTTGAAACTGCAATTTAATATTTGAATTGTATATTTGTGTCAAATTATGAGAAGTATTGATCTGTGAACAATCACAATTCTTGTGCAGAAAATTTTTCTGAAATCAGTTAATGTAATGAAGTTTTTTTATATTGAGCTTAATTTATTGATCAATATTAATTTCTTTTATATAAAACCACTTAGTAATGAAATTTTTATAGCAGTGCTTTAGTCTGTCTTATTTTTGTATGTATTTTCAGTTTTGATTTAGTTATAATAATCTGCTTGCTGAAAAGTCTATTGTAAGCTTTTATCATTCACAATTTGGTTTTTTCTTTTTATTACCTTATAGTTTAGAATCTTTTTTTTCTCCCCCCCCCCCTTATTTATTTTTAAGGGCCTTTTTTTTCCCCCTTAAAATGTAATGTTTTACTAAAATTAAAATTTGGTATTAACTTGTTTAATGGTGGATTTCTTATATATTTTTAGAGATTATTTTATTCATTTTTTAAGATATAATCTTTTTTCTGTTGATTGATTTCTAAAATTTGTCTTAGGAAAATTATATCAGAGGTGTGATGTGTTGCATAAAATAGTGCATTTATTCTCAAAAAAATTAAAAAAATAAAAAAAAATTTAGAATTTGTTAAAAGTAATTTTATTTTTTGCAGCAACTATCTAGTGAACAGCTGTCACAACTTGATCAATTGTTTAAATTGATTGGACAAAGATCTCCCACTGAGCAAGTTGATATAACTAGTTACTACCATGTTTTAGCTGAAAACCACATTTTTCTTGTTGAAGGGAAAAACAAAGAAATCGCTGGAACAACTTACAAAGTCTTAAAAGAAATTTTAGTCAGTATCAAAGATTCTGGCTACTTCTCCAGACCTGCGGAGCCCGTAGAAGAAAGTGGAACTTCAAGTGATGAACCTGAAGAAGAAAATGCTGAAAAGGAACTTGTGCAAGAGTTTGTTCCTTCTGCTGAAGAACCTACAAGTCATCCTCCTCCTGTTGAAGTAAGAATTATAAAAATACAGGCTTAAAAACTAATTTTTATTGAGGAAAATAAAACTAATGAGCGTGTCTATTTAACTTAAGTGTATGCAAAAATAAATCGTAATTTTAATTTGCCTATGAAAAATTTTTTTAACTAAAATAATTGCTTTTGATATTTAAATAAATTAAAAATTCTGTCCATTATAATTCTCTTTATTTTAAGAAATAAAAATGTAGAACTGGATTTAATGTCATTAAACTAAAGAAAAAATATTAAAAATTATTTATTTTGTTGTAAATTTAGATTACCATTCTTTATTTTTGACATACAAAAGAAAATATAAACAAGTATTAATTCGTATTTTAGGTAACTAAATTTTACGTTTTGCTTTTAAATGATTTAAAAGCAAGAATTTATAGTAAGGTACATTATAATAATTCCTATGATAAATGTGACTGGACAGCTAATTGAGGACTCTAGGCCAACAGGGCCCATATGTTTTTTTTTTACCAATGGTTCTGGGTTATGAAGCATATGTCCTGATAAGGCAATCAGCCTAAAACAAAACCACCAATGTTTAGTTTCCAAAATATGCCTGTTACTTAATTTTACTGACCCACTTAAAGGATGATAGACTTACTTGACCTTGCCTGACCTGAGGATAGAATCTTGGACCTATCCTCAGTTGGGAGTATGAATCACTACAACTATGCTAATTGGCATTTTAAACGATTGTAACTGTAAATTAATTTTAATATCAATCATAGTTGAAATCCTAGAATTTATGTGGTTATATTTCTCTCTAAATTGTTCTTTATTTTTTAGGTAGTTTATGCAGCAGAAAATAATGAGACTGCTGCTGAAGAAAATGTGCATGAAGCAGTACCAAATACTCCTGCAACGGCACCTTTACAAGAAGTTCTTTCGCAGCAGGGAACTTTTAACTTTCTTCAGGAATCTCAAATAGATTTAGATGGTAATATTTTAAAATTTTCAAATATTTCTAAAATGTAGTTGCTTGAAAATTTTCTTATATTTGCTCTTCATTTAAAGCTCCTCATATGGACCCAGCAGTTGTAGCTGTTCACCAGATGGCACCGGCTCCTTCTGTTAATTTTGTCAACTCTTCTTATACTGGCACAGCACCAGTAGATGAAAATGCAGCATCTGTGGTAAATGGTGTTGAACCTTGTGACTCTTCTGCATCTCCTACTTTGACACAAGCACCAATGATTTCACCTTCAGTTCCTCCTGTATTGACTTCTATCCAACATGGTAGTCAGCATGACTTCGACCCTTCCCACCCTATTCCAACTCAGACTTTTACAAATCAAAGCTTTGCTGTGATGCAGAATATGATTATGCCTCAAGCATATGTTCCAGTTACTTTGCATCATGCTGCTTTACCTACCACCATTGCTGTAATTTCACCAACCCCCACCAGTGTACCTGTTGCAGTGGCTCCAGCTCCAACTATTGAAAGAAGTTCTAGTGAAAAAACAGAAAATAATGAGCCACAAGTATGTGACTATCTTTATGATAATTTTTTGTACACAATAATAGAGAATTTTTGTTTATTATTTTCTTAGAATGATTAAATTTAATTTTAAAAATTAAAAGAAAATTTATAAATTATAATTTTTTAGTCACAAAACTCATTACTTAATTAAAAATAGATAATTATAAAATAACAAAAAATTAAATGTGAATATAGTTCTAATATATTAAATATACTTTCAATATTTTTTATATTTTATTGTAAAAGTGCTTAGTTTTGTTTTTTCCATCCCATGCTTTACTTGATATTAAACTATAGCATTGAAAATTTCAGCTTTCTGTTAAGACTAACATTTTCTCTTGGTGAATAAAATTAAAGGTTGAAGTTAGAATGATTTGCTGAATTAAAATTTTTATATATATATATATATATATATATATATATATAT
>JAPDSC010013807.1:0-20339 GCA_026290005.1 Latrodectus geometricus | reverse complement strand
TATATATATATATATATATATATATATATATATATATAATTATCCTGTCATTATTAAAGTAGAAAACATGCACAATTTTACCTACATATAAATGTGATTATGACATTAACTATTTTCAATAAATCATGAAAGATGACAGCATTGTCACAAAGTGTCAACACTCCTACTCTGATGAAGCTGACAATTTTGGTACTTCACTATTATTTTACTTTATGTAAACTTGTTCATATTGTGTTTTCCAGTTATGTATTATATCTTTTGTTATGTAAATTATAAGCATTTTTTTTAGTATCTATTTTATGGTGTTTTGGCTTATGCTGTTTTTGCACTGAATGTATTGCCATGCTTATATATTTTGTATATACTTACAAATTTTGTATGTGTTTGACTGTTTAACATAGTAATATTTAATTAGAAATTAGAAATATACTGTTTTCCTGTATATAATCTGCAGTGGCATATGATCCACGGCAATTCTTTTTTTTTTTTTTTTTCTGCGAATAGCCTAAAATATGTATTGCTGATAATATGGGTGTCAGATAAAATAAAAAAAATGCACAATGTGATTTAAAATGTAATAAATTGTACAGAAAAAAGCATTATGAAAAAATCTATCTAGAGCCACCTCATTGCAAAGTGCGATAAGCTTGAGGTGAAAGCACAAGAGTGATAATTTTGAGAAGATTCATGTAAAACTTATCAATATTTAGCTTCTAATAACTTTAAAACGATCAATATTTATCTTCTAAATAACTTTAAAACATATTTTAGATGTAAAATATAATTGCTTTGTTAATTATTAAATGAAAGAAATGGATTATTATCAAATTGTCTATTGGATATTTTTTCTTTTGCATCGGTTTGTATGCGCATGCTTTGTCTTTCACATCACATTAACCTTAACAGTCTTTTCTTTTTTATTTGCTTTCGCTATAGCTTTTAATTTAAAATCTGTGTTACTTAAAAGTTTTTGCTTCCGTATAATATGCGAATTTCAATATTTTCAAAACAAAAAGGCTCACATCAAGACAAATTTTGAAATGACATTAGTAACATGCAACTGTAGTATCTTTAAGGAACCAAATACGTTTTTGAACATAATTGGACAAAGCTGATTATAGCTTAAATGACTTGGGTGTGTCGTGGTACCACTTGTTATTTATTTTATGAAACACAAACAGTATTTCTTTCAAAACTTTCTGTAAGCTTTTCTGATGGAGAATATTTTTTATCGGATTATCTGCCGCGGTGTGTAACATGCATGAAATTTAGAACTTATTTTAACACATAATCTACAAATTATATACTGGAAAATATATTATATATATAATGTGTGTGCTATTTTTTATTATTTTGTTGGAGGTATTATTGGTCTAAAGATGTTAATGATTGTTCTTTTTGAAAAGTGTTTTAAGAGTTAGCATAAATGCATCTTGGGGTGTAAAATTTACTACCATATTTCTTAGATAACATTGTTTTAGTACAAGACATTATCTTAATGTAATGGATGTGCTTATATTTCATCTAAATCATAAAACTTATTGTTATATTTATTATTAATCCGAAGTTACTAGGTTATTTGTCAATCCAATTTTGGTTAATAAACCCATTTATGTAAATGTAGAAATTTTTTCCAACATTACAAAATTTGATGAGTTTGATTTCTTTTATAAAATAGAATAATCTCAAGACTTAAAGGAGGCACCTTAAAATTGATGTTTTTGTACACCTTATAATAAAAGTGCATTTTTAACATTTTCAGACTAATGGAGATGAAAATCAATCTGGACCTGATGTGAATGGGAATGCAAATGATGCAGTTGAAGAAAAGAATAATGAAGGAAATAGTAAGTTTTAATCCTAGTCATTTAAATGTAAATTTAATTTTAACATTTAAAATTTATGAAAAAAATATCTTTTATAGATTATACCAACTACAGAGGTGGATATCGGGGTAGAGGGCGAGGTCGAGGTAATTTCTTCAGAGGACGTGGTAACTATAATGGAAGAGGTAATCTATTTATTAGTTTTTCCTTTGTTTAATTCTTACTTTTAACATGCTGCAAAAGAACTTAATGCATTTTATTAGTTTAATATTTGCATTTCTTGTTTGAAAAAGCAAATGCTGCTTTAAATGCTTTCATAATTATATTAATGTTTCAAATAAGCAAAAAAATAATTTAAACTGTAAAGTTCATGATCTTTAATTTATAAGAAGTTAATAACGTGTCCAAAGTATGTGCATATGATTAGTGAAATAGTAATTTATCTGCTATATCAAATTTTCAGATAAATGAAAATCTTCATAAAATTAATCTAAATATTCCAAAACCAGTGCTATAGAACAATAAATCAGTTTCAAACCCCATCAACATTGAATTGTTATAAACATTTGAATTCAAATTCATTCTATTTTAGTTGTCATTACCAATTTCAGAAATTATTTGACCTTTTTAAAATAGCAGTGTGTAAAAAAAAAAATAAATAAAAATAAAAAAAAATGAGAGAGAGAGAGAGAGAGAGAGAGAGATAGCATATAAAATTCAATGAAATGCTTTTGAATATTATTTGGTAATAACATAAAATTATTGGATATTTTTATGCAAATCCATTTTTTACTTTCACTTAAATTTATAAACAGTTTTCCCTAAAACATTTTGGTGCTCCAGTTAATAAGAATCAGATGGTTTCTTGTGATATGTTACTCATCTTGTGAAGTTCATTGAGAAAGCTAAACTAATCATTAAATCTGTTGCTTTTCATATTTAAAAGATATGATCCATGTTTGTGCTGTAATCTTACCATAAAGGATTGTTTGAAATGTTATATTTTTCAAAAATTGTTTCTTACTGTGAGCATTATTTAAATTTTGTTCATGTGAACTGGAATATTAGTTACAGTGTTAAAAACATACATTTTTATTGTATAATTAGAATTTTTCAAGTAAATAATTTTTCATTTTTAAATAAAATTTATAGATCATAGTCAAATTAGTTGTGTTGGTGAAAAAAAAATTATTATTAATGAAAACAATGATAATGTTTGCTTGGTTAATAGGATATTCATTTTGAGTTTGTGAAGTATGTTATCCCATTCCTACTCTAAATTTTCTTGTTCAAGAATTTGCAATGGTGCAACTATTTTTTTCAGTTTTATTTGCTAACAATTTCTTTAGTGCTCTCTAAAATTTGAAAATAATGTAAATATAATTTGAAAAAAATATGTGAGTATAATCACTGACTTATATTTTAGGTGGTTACCAAAATAATTATTACAGGGACAGAAATGGCTACAACAATAATTATAAATCAAATAATCGAGGTAAGTGTTTTTATATTTAACTCGTCTAAAGCTAAAACAGCACGTTTCAGCAAGATTTAATTAGATTTTATAACTGATGCAATTATATCTAACTTTAAAACCTTGATTTTCTATTATGGTGCCAAATACACAAGCATTATAATTTTTTTATTTTCCCCATCCCTAACTATCAAAAATTTCAACTAACCAAGCTTTTTTTTATTTAAATTTTGTAAATCAAAAATATCATGGGTGTCTATTTTTCTATCTTTGAAACACTGTTCTGTCTTTCAGAAAATTTTAAAGTAAAATATTTTATTGCAAAAAATTTAGCAATAATGAAATTTAAAATTTCTTTAATTATATTCCAAAAGAAACCTAGCCTTTTTTTCCTGTTATCCTCAATAAATGTCTTTAAAATGTCATCATTTGAAATTTGCTATTTTATCTGTACCTATAAGGTTGCAATCTTAGAAATAAATTGATATTGAGATTAAACCCATGTACTTGTTGTTTATTTTATTAGTGTATAATATGTTAAAAATTGTAAACATTGCATCAGTATTCAGAATTAAAAAGATAATCTTATTTTTGGCACTGCTATGAAAAAATGAAGTTTTAAATGCTTACATATAGAAATGTATATAGTATTCTTATGGGTAATCAATAATTCAAAGTTGGTAGATATTTTAATGCAGTAGCACCATAAATAAGATTCATTGAAATATTGTATGGCGTTTTAAAATAGTATCTGCTTGTAAAAAATAATATTTGGGTAAACAATAATTTGTTTTTTTTTATAAAATTTTTATTTAGATGTTTTTTTTTTTTTTTTTTTTTTTTTTTTTTTTTTGTTAAAAGAATAAATAAGGTAGGAAAAAATATTTTAAAAAAACTTTAATTTATTGTTTGAAAATTATTTGCTAATTGCAAAATTATTGAATTTAGTGATTCACTCAGATTAAAATGTTTATTTTTGACTAGCTATTTATTTCAATCTTTGTAGCTAAAGAAAATTGGTACCCTTTCTAATATTAAGTTTCAAACTTTATCCGAAACTTCCATAATTACATTTTGCCTTTCTGATTTCAATCTCTTGAAATCATTGCAATTATATATATATGTGTATATATATGTATATATATATATGTATGTATATATATATATATATATGTATGTATATATATGTATATTATATATATATATATATATATATATAATGTATATATATATAAATATATAATGTATATATTATTGGCAATCTTAAAATATGATCCTTAAAATTTAATTGACTTCATCATCAATGTCATCTATATTTTTATTGTTTGATACATGTAGTAATGTTTTAAAAACAAATACAATTACATTATAAAACTATTAAATTGATACAAATTTTCAATTTAAAACAGAAACTTCAAATTGCATTGCTCATTCAGGTAAAAAGCATATATTTATGTAGCAATTTGAAGTAGAATTACTTTTTTTCTACCTTCAAATGAACTTATTCATATGCTTAATAAATTTTTGTAATTATATATTATGTAAATTTATCTATATTTACTTAAATGACATTTTTTATGCTATTAATAATTGTTACAAGGAAAAAATTTCTGTGGTACTTTATTTTATTGTATTTTCAATTTCATTAGAATTTTAATTAAATTTTGGTGTTGAGCATCTATGCAATACAATTGCCAATGAGTGATTAGAATAAAATCAAAATAACCAAAATTGTTTATTTACTTTTTTAGAATTTTACTTCTATAGATTTCAGCTAGAAAAATTAGATTAAATCTAAGTTTATTTGATGGGAAAAAAAATCTAGTTTTATTAGAATTAAAACAAATCTTAATATCCTTAACAAAAATAACACATATTCTTTACTTATTATGATATTGTGTTTATAAAAATATTCAGTAAGATCTTATTTTAAATTTTACCTATATGAAAAATAGTTTCAAAAGTTAATTTTTAAGTCAGCTTAATTAATGTTATATATTCTTATATACTATTTACACACTTTATTTAAAAAACATTTTTTTTTTCATTTTTATTGCTATGTATTTTTGAGTGATTTCTTTCAGGTTATCAAATTGAGTGAAAAAATTGATAATATGAAAGAAATTGCTCTGAAATGCATAACAGTGAAAATGGGAAAAAAAAAAAAAAAATTTTTTTTTTTTAATATATTGTTATTGTACATATATTTAAATAGTATGTCATAATTTACCTTGAATAACTCTTAGTAAAATTCTGATGCAGTGCAGAATATCTTAAAAATGTGTGTTTCACCAATTTTATAAAATTAATTAAAAAAAATTTTAGTAAAAGAAATTGGACCGATTTTTTTTTTTTTTTTTTTTTTTTTTTTTTTTTTTTTTTTTTTCTCTGTGTGAAAAAAAAGGCATTAGACTATTGTGCACGTTTCGTATTTGCTAGTTTAAAGTTTTCATATTTTTCAAAAATTCTTGCATAATCCATATTATTTCTTTAGGGCCTAGGAATAATGGCAACAACCGTAGTCGAGGAAATTATCGCTCGGATGGCCCTCACCAACAGCGAAATGTTTATCATCAGAAACAGCAACAACAAGACAGGCCTCAAAAAGAAGAGGTGCAGCAATAATCTAATGTTTTAAAATTTGGAACTATAAATATTCAGTGGATATTCACCATTCATCTCGGACTTGGCAGCGGCAGAGGAATCCTTGCTTTGAGAAAAAGACAATTTTTTTTTTAATAAAGAAAAGCTTTGGATCATTTTGCTATCAAAAAGTAAAAGAAAAATGTACTGAAAAAAAAAATATGAAACAAGCTGTGGCCTTCTGATAAATGTTTCACCATACCCCACATTCACAAGATCAAAGCTTCCGCCTTTTTGTGCATTCATCAGTCAAACACAGTATTAATTTGTGCAGCGGTGGGCTATCTGGGACCAGTGCTCTCTACTGTGCGTGACATGTCAAATATTTCACTCCACAAAAAGGAAAATATCTTATAAAATACTCATATTGTTACATAGAATTCATTGTGGATATTTTTAATGCAGAAGGCTGCATTTGTGTAATATGTGATGTTTAAAAAAACCTACTTGTGAATATAAGTTATAGAATCATTTGTATTGTGATAAATGAAATTTACAAATTTGCTGAATACTCCTTCCCAGGCCTATTTTTTGTGTGGATGTATTAAACTCCTGTTCCCTTTCCCTTATTTTAAAATGTGCTTTTTTCTTTTACCACCTCCCTTTTTTTTAAAGCTATTTATCTTAATAAGTTTTTGTTCCTACTTTTTTTTTTATTTGTGCATTGTGCAGAAAATTAAAAATGTTTATTGATGTTATCTTGTGAATTGCCAAAAACTAAATTTATTTCCTGTGTCTTAGACATCTTGCATTTTGTAATACTGTCCACTGTGTGGTAGTTAAATGCATATTTGTCTGGTTGCTTCACTGGAAGATCTAAAGCAAAAGTCTTACTTTAAAAATTCTTTGTTTAAGTTTGGGACACAGTTTCTGTCCTTATTGATCATCCAAAGCCTTAATTGCTCTGATGTTAATAAAATGTTTTATGGTAAAACATGTATCTCTTATTTTTTTTATTTTTTTTCATTGCATTTAATTCTTGATTATGTTTCATCAATTGAATTCTCCAGCTTTAGTTTAATGAAGTCTTTTTAAGTGTCTTTTATTATTAGAAACCTTTTGCCAATAACTGACATTGTTACAAGAAACACTTTCTCCAAAAGTTAATAAATCCTTGTACTTAATATTAAAACCGTAAATTCAACAAATTATTTCATTTTTGTTAAATATAACATTTCATATTATCTGCATCCTTCATTGGTTGCTAAACTTAGTGTAAGAATAATAAATTTCTCAAAGTTAGTTGGACCATTTTATCTCCTTATTAGTTACTTGTTAAAGCTGTGTGACAACCTGTTAGAACTTGTTATAAAATGTTAACTTGTTGAAAAGGCTTCAATTTCCAAACGAAAATCATCATGGATTATAATTGAAATATGAAACTAATAAATCTAATTTTAAAGCAATGCTCATTAGTTATGTTTATCTATAAATTAATTACAAATAAGTTCATGTTTAATCAAATTATTATTGTTAACATAATAGTGTGCATTATATTTTTATGTTAGCATTCACCATAAAAATTGTGAATGAAATCTTTTATGATAAGATTGCAATAACTGGACAATTATAGGTGCTAATTTTTTTGTATGTTCTTACAAGGATTTCTTGTAGATGTAAATTTATTTTATCCACTGCTAAATTATGTGTTCTCTTATAAAGTAAGATTCGAAATTTCTAAATCTTGAAAACAGTTAAACTAATTTACCTGAAAAAGAAAAATTTTTGAAAAAGCAATTTTTTAGAAATAAAATTTATTATAATAATTTTGTAATTGAAACTTAAATGCATTTCTGTAAACACTAATTTTCATCTCAAGTTAAATGTTATTTTCCAAAGCAAGTTTTTCCAGGAAAAACTAAGATTTTCTAAAAATGTGTAAGAAAAAAAAATTAAACTTTAAGTAAATGCTTCATGACTCATTCAAAAACTTAAAAAGTGTTGATTAGTAAAAACCTTTAAAGTTTTTAATTTCAAAACAATTTGATAACTAATATTTTCGTATCAAATCTTACAAACTTAGTTACTTTCTGGATGGATTGTCCATAAATAATGATTTTAGTGTTTTTTTACATCATCAAAAAATTAAAAACTTATTTTTAAAAAAAGGAAAAAACTTTTTTTGCATTTTTTATAGTGTAATATCAAAGGTGTTTAAAGTGTAAAAAAAAAAAAAAAAAAACATTAATAATTGAAATGAAATACATTAATAATTGAAAGGAAATAAAAATCTATGAAAAATTTGCAAGGATGCTATGTTGAATTAATTCAGAGTAAAGAAAAATTCCACAAATTCTCTTGATTTTCCTTTTATGTGTTTTTTTTTTTTAAGTAGTGATAATTGCAATGCAAAAATTTATTTCCAAATAATATGAAAGTCCTGAAACATCATTATTAATATTTAATCTCTGCATTTTGTAAAATTTAGGCATCTTAATTTTTTATATTAGTGAAAAAAATTGTAATGGAATATAATAGATTAAGATGTGGATGTACATTTATAGTCCTTTTACATAATTTAAATAAGTTATAAACATGAAAATATTATCTTAGTCTGTCCTATATTAAATTGTTTCCAGTGCAGGTTAATGTGAATTAGATGCAATATGGTGTTGTGTGGCACATTTCCAAGATATGGTTGAATTTCTAATAGTTGTAGTGCCTCAAACTCCTTTCGGAAGTCTAATTTAGAAATCGAGTCTGAGACATCAATAGACTTTCTTGGATACAACCATATAAATTTAACAAAATGTTGATAACAGTGAAGATATATTTTTTATGTACTTCCCAATGGAGGATGATCAATGTTTTAAAAAGTGTCCTCCTTTTCGATTTTGTGCAACTCTTGGTTAACCACCTATACAATTGCTTAATTTACATGGCATACAGTTTGATAAACATTTCTCAAATTTTTGTTTAATCTGAATATAAAAATTACAATTTCAGTTCTGTTCTTTTAACTGCAAATGTGACCTTTCCATGTGCAGATTTAATTATACTCATTTGGATTTCCTCTGGAATTACTAACAGTTGTAATGAACTGTTAGTAGCTCCAGGGGGGTAACAGTTGTTAATATATATTTATAAGGGACATAATTTTTAAATGAATAATCATGAAGTTTTAATATTTCTTTGTTTCTATGTGTTTGCCTGTGTTTTGAGCTTGGATTAGGTATTTTTAGTATTAAGCTATTATGTTTATATGGTTTTTACTTAAAGCATCAAATCTTGTATCATGCTAGTATCTTTTCTGTGTTCAATAGTGTAATCAAAATTCGATAACAGTAGAGCACATCTATCTATTTTTGTACTTACATTTTTTTTTGTTATTTGTCATAGCAAAAATATTACAATAACTATTTTGGGAGAAATTTTCAAAACATATCCCCAAGTCTTTTTTTAAAGCTTCTATAACAGCCATAACTTCTAACTCATAAACTCGAATATTTATACTCAGCTTCTTACTCATATAGTAATTAGGTTGGAATTGATTATCTACTGAAGATCTTTAAACAAGAATGGCACCATGTCTGTCAACAAATTCATCACAAAAACTTTGGGTTTGCTTTGAGGGTTAAAAAAATGTAAGAATAGTTTCTGTGGATAAAATAAGATTCAGTTCCTCAAAAAACTTCCTCAATTTCACCAAATACAAATTTCGTTTCTTTTTCTCAACAAATCACTTAAAAAGTTTGGCAGTGAAATAGTAATTCTTAATGAATTTACGGAAATACCCAATTAATCCTAAAATAAACTTAACTTCTTTTTGGAAACATATAAAACTTTCTGGAAATAATTCATGCTTTAATTTTAAATGTTGACGAATGTAATTTACCATTGATTATTGTATAGCCTAAAATTTCTATTTCATTTTTAAAATATTTACATTTCTTTAAGTTCAACTCTAGTCTATACTCCAATTGCAATTTATGAGACAAGTTTTCTAACATTTTTGCTTTTGGCTAGAATATTTAAATCATCCATATAAATAACTACACCATTAATATTTATTGAAACATGTTATAGATGTATTTTTGAAAATGCTTGGAGAATTTGTCGATATAAATGGGCACTTCATAAACTCATATTGACCATCGTGCATAACGAAAGAACTATATTTTTGAGAACTTTCCTCAATGTCAACCTGAAAGAAGCCGTTTTATTAAATCAAAGTCGTAAAGAGTTTAATTTATCTATTACGTTATCAATAACTAACAAAGGGAAATGTTTTTGAGCCATTTTCTTATTACGCTGCCTGTATGAATAAAAAGTATAGTCCAGTTACCTTTTTTTTTTTTTTTTTTTTTTTAAACTAATACCACAAGTGAAGAAAAATCCGAAAAATAATTATAAATTATTTCCTTGGATAACCATTCTTCAATTTGAGCTTCAACTATTTTTTCTTAACTGGTGGCAGACGTCGGGGGGGGGGGGGTGAACAAGTTGATATTTCATCTGTTGTTGTAATAATTTGTAGTTTTTTCGTTAAAAGATTTCGTCGATTCTCATTCAGTTTTTTGCATTCCAAAATTTTAAAAACAAAAAATTGGCATAAAAATATCTTGTCAATCTTTTGGTGTTTTTTTGGTTATCTATGTGAACACACACAATGTTTGAAAATTTGTGAACCACAGTTATAATGTACTCTATTTCTTGAATCAACTTTTACTTTATTCAGATTTTCATACTAAAAATTAAATTTATCTTTATATTCATATACTTTGAATTATATTTATTTTTCACGGAATCATTTTTCATTACTTTTGTTGTTTCATAACTTTTTTGCAAAGTTTTCCTTAAATTCTTTACAGTTTTTACATCCATATAAAATAATTTTATTTTCTTGGTTATCATTAAGTCCTTTCGTCACATAATTTATTAAAGCAGTGTCATCTATTTTGGCAGAATAACATCCACTATTTTTAATGCAATATTGTAAAATATAAAAAAAAAAAAAATTTTTCTTCTCTTTTTTACAAAAGAACTAAATCGTTTTTGTATTCAGTATTATATAATAGAAACAATATAGCTTTCTAGTTATCAATTATCAATTTTTTTTTTTATGTTAAAAAGTTAATTTTGAAACTTTTATCACTATATATGCTCAAGAGAGAGAGAATCTCATTCTAACTTTCCATAATAAAATGGATAAAGTCAATTTTTCTGTTTGAAATTAAGAATTGTGACGGGCAAAATTAAGTTTTAAACACAATGAAATATTTTAGCATTTTCTAACATTCCCCAAAAATAAAGTATACAAAATATCTTCAATTACAATTTTCATAGTCTGTAATTTTTTCCACTTGGTATACACATGGCCCCAAACCATTTGTACATCGTTTTTTATTAGCCCCCCTCCCCTCGCGTAAAATTAAATTTCTGTTTCTAAAATCTTAAACATGAAATTAAATCTATTGTTCTTTCCCAGAAATTTAAATTCATCTCATTAAATCAGCAATTCTTGCATCTAAAAAATCATTATCAAGAATGTTACTTCACACAAAACCTATTCTTAAAATTTAAGTTCTATATTGATGCAATGAATATTATGAGTTACAACCTACATTAACATTCAAGGATGTATTTTACATTTTGAAAAGTGCAACTATCTGCTCAAAAAACAGAAAAGAATTAAATTGCTTTGATTTTAATACAAATGTTCTATTGTTGATTGAATTTAAAATACAAAAATAGAGATGATAAAAATATTACTGGCGAACAATGTGGCGCATTTTATTTGAAGACTGCATATGTATGAATTGTGATTTGTATTATATTCAGAATAAAAGTGAAGAGTTGAAAAAATATAAGATCATGCAGAGTGCCTTATATTGCTCTGTCTCATAAAATATAAGCAGGGAGAAAAAAATAATACTATCTTAAAGATTGTTTTCTTTTAAAAATTTCAAAATGATAAAAATAACACAAGAACTAATTATAACATTGAAAATAAGTTTTTTTTTTTTAAAGTTTAAAAATAATATAGAAAATAGAAATTCGTTTTTCTTATATGCAAAGAAGAAATTCACATTTTATGAATATATTTCTATAGTGTTTTTTTTTATTATTATTATTGTAATTTATGTAAAATAGTTTCTTGCGTGTGTCAATAACATTAACTTAATTATGATGATACATTTACACTGTTGACACTGAATGGAATGCATATTTAGGCAACATCTAAGAATGCTATTTTCAAGAAATTTTATCAATCTTAAGTAGCAGCATATTATAATTAACCACTAATATATTGTACGTACAGATTGTATAAAAAAATGAAAAGAATTATCTCTATATTTCGAATTATCGGATTGCTTATACTATTGCTTTTTGTAGATTGAACAATGAATATTCAAAAGCAGAATTCGATATTTTTTCTAGTGTTTCTATGTAAAACTTAACTTTTTTTTTTCAATCAGCAGATAGGATATTTATATTAAAAAGGGAGAATTAAGATTAATTAAAATTATTCTTGTTTTTCTTGTTGTAAGAAACATTTGTATTCATCAAATCTGATTCGAAAATGGAAAACATGATTCAGAATCAAAATTCATTCTCAAATTATACAATAAAATTGCTTTTTAATGATATTTGTAAAATAAAGTGTTGATTTATTGATGATCATAATTGAATTTAGTACTAAATGATTAGAAGAATTCTATTTATAAGGAGGCCAAATATAGTGTTCCTCAAATTTTCCTTAAAAACATGAACTTTTGAACAAGGGATTGAATAAAATTAACTTTTTCTATCTTTTTTAATTTGATAAGATTGCTGTAGATGGCACTGCTCGTTATTGATATTATTTATGAGATTGATTTTTTTTCCTCATTTCGTGAACAACTTGGAGAAATTCATTAAACATTGATAGAATATGAGCTGAATTTGACGTAGTGGAATTAGAAATATGTGTGTTGATAAATGTAATAACGTTTGCTGTTATAAAAATATCCTTAAAGTAAAATTAATATATGGAAGTCTACAATTCTTGGCAAAATTATGGATCTATTTTAGATGCTATTCCGCATAAGTTAGGTTGGGATTTAATAATATGGTAATAATTATTCCGCAAGGTATACTTGATGTTAAACTAAATCTAATAATTATCTTGAGGAACATTTAACTTGAGTAACTTTCTCAAACGGAAATCAATAATGGAATAAAAGAGGCAATCTTCAGAACATCTCAACAAGAATTGCATTGATAATTTCTAAGCATTTATTAAATGTCATTGAACAAAATATTTAACAGTGAATTTAAATATTTTTTGATAGTTTATATGTTATTTTCAGTTTTTTATCAAAAGTTTGATAAAAACAAAGGGAAAATAGCGTGTATATACATATATTTCAAAGAATTAATTTTAATTATTGAATATTATTATTAAAACTATCTTTTTGTGATATAGTAATGTTGCTAATTTTATAAATGCAAATATTTGTTTTATTTAATGTTTATAAATGCTAATATTTTATTACAGTAAGCATAAAAAAATAACAGTTTAAATTTTTATCACTGAAAGCAAAACCGGTATAATATTCAAGTATTTTCAACTGACTTCGAATCTTTAAATATTATGTTTTCAAAGAGTTAATTATTTCTAGTTGTGTTCTATTAAAATGGATCATTAGTACTCCAAATAACTTAATAAAAGTTTTATTTCTTACAACTTTCATTAGTTGTAAAAATAAGTAACAGCATTCATCATTCTAGGTGTACTAATAAAAGTTGATTAAACCATATAAAAATTATTCCAAATATATGAAACTTTTAATGTATTTTAACTTTCATTTTCCTTTACCTAGAAAATTGGTGTATGTCAGAAAAATATTAAATAATTAATTATAGAATTAACTTTTCTTTGGCATATGTTTCGGATGAAGATTCTGCTTTTTTAAATATGATTCGAAGTCGAAAACAATTTTACTAAGGATTGTTTTTTCTCAAAAAATTTGTTATATAGTCTTTTTCACAATGAAACGGTCAAGAGATTATTGAAAATTGTAAGGAGAAATAAATTTATCTTAAAAACTTTAATTAAATAAAAAAATTATTCAAGTATTACAAAAAAAATTTAAGACTTAATCATTTAGAACACAACACATTTATATTTTATTTTTCGTAAGAACGATGTGTTTAAACATAACATCCAAATTTTCCGGATCCAATACAGGCTGGAAATCCAAGATCTTGAAGATTGGTTCTACTCGTTTTAATCAATCATAATCAGAATTCTAACCTGTATAATTTCTAAAGTGGAAACTTCAATTCCATGCACTAGTCTTATGTATAACTCTGAAGCGATTTGGTTCGAATTGGAATAACCAGAAAAGCTTATCGATTGTTTTTGTGTCAATTTGTCAAAAACTTTATTCTTCGTGTTAATCAAAAATTTTATCCATTTAAATTTTCATTTATAATTTAATTTAATATATTGAAACTTTTTATTGATTATTAAATTTCATATATAGATAATTTTTTTGTAGTAAATTTATTATTACCATTTATTTCACATTTAATACCCTATAGCTGTATACTTAAATATCCAACGCGGAGGACTTTTTCATAAGTAGTTGTTGTTGCACCAGCAAGCATTTTTGTACCAGTTGATGAGTTGGGCTCTACTAATTAGATGGAAGCAGACGCATGGGAGTCTTCGTAATTTAGAAGTAGGAATCGGGCAGAAGACCCCTTAATACTTGACCGGCAACTGCCAGAGTTATATTTTCACTTGGAGGACATTGGGACCAAGATATATTTAACTTACCTCAGTTTCCTTTAATGAACAAGACGGATCTTTGGTTAAGACGGGATTCGAGCTCACAACCTTTCGATAATGAGAACAACTCCCTGACCAACCAGGCCATCGCGGCCCTTTTCATTAGTAATGGGCCGAAATCACGTATTACCAAGGAGAAAACCCGAATATAATTCTTGCATTCTCTCCGATGAACATACATGATTAAGATAAATGAGGATCATCCATCTCTTGTTGTTTAACAATGGCTAAGATTGAACTTGGAATCTTCCATTATGAAGAATGCGGCCGTACTCATAACTACAGTAAGCCCAACTTCGTTTTAAATTAAATCTAATAATTTGAATACACATTTTGAGAATTTATGTTCGTCATATCATTAAAAAAATAAACAAGCATTATATGTGACAACAAAAATTTTAAGTAATAAGAATTTATAAAAAATTACGAATACTTTCCTGCAATTGTATTTACATAATGGGCATAAAATCAGAACAAGGTAACACAAAATATACCAAATATAAAATACAAAAAGTTACAGTATGGATATGACCACAACAACATAGGTTTTGGATGGGTGTAAAAAAATAATGTATTTATTAACAGATTGGTTATGAATAATCTACAGAATGGAATCCATTCCCGATAGGTATGCGTACATAAAACAGATGTGTAACATCTACTCTCCTTTTTTTAACAGTTGCCGGATTTGAACCCAGGACCTCCCATTCAGAAGAAGTGGCCTTAACCATCAAATTATGGCAACCAACTTCTTCTGTAAATAAGGTCAAAGAACTTCTAAAATAGTTTTGATAATACATTTTGGTTGTTTTCTTCATGTTCTATAGTAAAAAAAAAAATTTAATACATTTAAATTTTTATAAAAATGTGAATGATAGAAATTTATGAAAAATTGCGAAGATATTCTACAGTTAGATTCGTATAATGACAATGAATAGAATAATACAAGATATGTGATAAAAAAATGAATGTGAACAAATAACAAAAAGAATACACTATATAAATATTAGTTGGATGTGAAGATTAATGGATATACAAATAAGTTGAATATGAATAAATTAATGGTTATCAGACTCATATTAGAGCTTTGAAACAAGAATGCATTGTTTGTAATGTGTAAATCATAATCTATAGAAATAAAAAATTCTTTTGTTCACCATCATGATTAATAAATAATTTTTTATATTCAATTGAGAATTAATAATAACACTCTAATCTCTGAAATTATAATCGACTTAAATTTGACTTGTAATATGGGCTGAGTTTTTAAGATTTTGAATTATGAAACTTTTGACTATTTGAATTGAATTTTCATAAATTAAGACTGAGAGAAAATTCTTTTTTTGTACATTAATAAAATTGCTTTATTATTGTTATCTTTTAAGAATAAAAATTTATAAAGAAATAAAACTTGATTATTGCGCAGGCTGAAAAAGCTTTATACTTTTATACCCTTTTCAATTATAATCAACTTTTTTTTAGATATAAAATCATGTTTTAGTTAGATAATAATAAAAGATATTATGAGTTAGTAACAATATAATTTTCTTACTTTTTGGAAATTATTAGTTTCATAAATTTTTTTTTTTAAATTTTAATCGATGAAACTTTTTTTTATTTCGTTGTCTAACAAAGCGATGAGATAGTATCGATAGATATTAAGGGGTTTATTTGTATTATCTTCTTTGGAAATAGTGTTCCTCAATTATTATTAATATTTTTGGTAAATAAAATTTTTTTCAAGATGTGTGTCACTGAAAATAATATTTATTTGATTAATGTCTCGTTTAAAATATATATATATATATATATATACAAAAAAATTAGGCAACACAGAAATGCTTTATATGGATATAAAAATATAGTATATTTTAATAATAAAACATGAGTCAAATTTGTGGGAAGGAATTTCCTTATTCAAGTTTAAAGACATTGAGACGAAAATAAAACGTAGTAATCTTTTTAAAATTAAGATTTATTTGGACTTATAATGGATTAAAAAATCTTGATATACTCAACATGAGAAAATAAATAAATTTGGCAAAATAAGCAAGAATTTGAAAGTTCAGCGATTAAAAGATCATATAATAAATAATTTTTTAATTATGTTCGATTTTCCTCATATTTTCTATAATATATTTAAAAGCTAATTTAAAAATTGTGAAAAATGAAATATTTAATTGATTTTAATATAATAACTATTGAAAGTTCTGAGGTTTTTCATATATCAAAACGAATAAAATTCCATATTCACGTTCTAGAATGGAAAGAAACACTGCCTTACAAAATATCTGAATATTTTAGTAATTACAGTTTTATTTAGAACTATTTTTGAATAAAAATGTTTCTTCTTCACTAAAACATTTTTTGAAATATCACTCAATTTTCTCTATTTCCAGTTTCTAAATAAAATGCAATCTACTCAAATACTTAAGTATTTCTTAAAATTGAAATATATAGTTTCTGGAGATATAATTATAAGAATAACATTATTTTTTTTATTCTGTTGACCTTGCATGACATAATAAAACTATTTTTTAAAAATAATATGAACTCACCTAAAAATTTTATTCTAATCTAAATAAAATAAATTTTATGCTTTTAGAAAACTTTTTTTTAATAAAATTCATTCTCCTCATTATCATTTTCATCTATTTTTGAAAAAAAACAATTTCGCTTTACTATACTTTAAGGAAGCTATTTATAAGTATAGAAATCTATCAACTTTTATTTTTTATTCATTTTCCCCCGAATAAAATACTTAAACTCAATTAATTTAACATTTTATATATTCCAGGAAACTCTTATTTACTTTCGTTTCTCTTTCAACCGCAGTTAATATATCATTAAGTGGTGATAAACGAGTATTTCCAGAAAAAACCATAAAAAAATCAGGATTCTCATTAAAAGAATATTCTTGTTTAATCAAATGATTAAACAAGAATATTCTTTTAATGGGAATCCTTTTACTAAAAAAGATGATTTATATACAATACTCGCCTGTTGATATGTTTTTTATTTCAAATGACTTATTTATTTGGTTTACTTTTATTTTAAACAGACGCTTTGCACTCTAAAATTTAGCTAAAGGAAAGAGGCATTATTTGTGACTTTGTTCGAAATGGAACATAAATTGTTCTAATACCAGCCAACTCTAACAGAGTCGAGAAATGCCTACCCCTACCTCCTAATGTTTGAGAGCTTCTTCCTAAATCAGTCTACGGCCGGTCTGAATAATCCAAAAACACTGCAAGTGTCTCAAAACTGGACAGAAGAAGGTGGGTAGAATTATCGATCTGTTCTCTCCGGCCATCCTCCTGCGCATCAAAACAAGCTTGTTTTGGTGAAAACTGGGATGTTCACCTCAGGAGTGTGCAGAGAAAAGGAATCCGAACTTGCTGCTTTTCGTCCTGCGCTCGTGCCGTTAATTCACTATTTTGTTGATCACTATTGTTTGTGGGCGATATAGAACATACGGTTTTTCTATATCGCCCACAAAAGATAGGTTTAGAAATGATAGATTTTTAGCATCGTCTTTCATAGCACTTTCAGAATTTTTCTGGGGAAGATAATTAGTATTGTATGTTAATTATAAAATTATTATTTTCCATTGTTTTATTAAGATTGGCGCTGAAATCGCTTTGTTCTTTTTCTTTCAAATAGAAAAAAAAGAACACTTTTTAGCATGTAAAAAATATTTAATGTCTGCTATACCAAGCAGTATGATTCGGCACTTCAGATTGGAATATTTTGGTTACGATACCAGCTTTTATTAAATAATAGAGATAGCTGTTGTGCTTATTTATTTTCTCAATATACGTGTCAAAGAGGTGCTTGTGGAAATTTCCAAATTTCCTTCCTTACTAGCCGTGAGTACGATGTATTACCTATGAAAATGTCTTCACGCAAAGATACTAATAAAACCACACCACCACCAGTTGATAAATTTTTTATAGCTCAACGTCAAATATTCAATATCTATAATTAGACGTAAAATATTTGTGATTTTTTTAAAAACTAAAATTTTATCAGTTTTTTAGTCCATATATATTAATGTCAAGGTTAAATGACTGACCTATTCAATTTCCAAAATTTTTAAAGTGCTTAGTAACGGATGCATAGTCTTCTATTTCAAAATATCTATAAATATTAAAATTCCACCAACATATGATGTGCTAAGATTAAATTAATGGATCTTGTTAATTGATCGTGATCTTAGGGGCCGAACTCGAAAATCTTGTCTTTACACAATATTCTTTTTACTGATTTCGAAGATCTATAACATTTAGTATCGCTTGCTTTTACGTGGTAACTTATGATAACTTTAAAAGGTTTGAACAAAATAAAATTGTAAATCATAAACTACATCAAATAAAATTTAACAAGTTTTGAAAAAAGAATAAACTTAATATTTAATAGTACAAAAAACATCATTTTCATTATAAACTTTAAGAAGACAAAGATTACAATTATTTTTTTATTTTATCTTTACGATAAAAAATATTCTAAAAATAAATTCAAAATCATGGTATAAGCCAATGAACCTAAGACTGAAGACTAAGATTGGATAAATCATAACCTTGACAGAAAGGATTACTGTGGAGAAATTTTAGCGGATTCACATTCCATGATGTAAAATTTGTTCCCTACTATAGATGAAATTTTCCAGGATGATGGTGCACCTATCCATGCAGTGTGCCCAATTATGGTTTGATGAATACGAGGAAGATGTTAAATAAACATCCACCTTAACCCATACATTTACCCGACCTCAAACCATTAAACCGTTAGAATCTATTTTACAGCGGTCAGTACGGAATCAGTATTCTGCACCAAGATTTCTCTCAGATTAATCCCAATATCTCCATGTAAAATAAGTACAAGCTGCAGTGTATGTGCATAAGTGCGTGTACAAATCGACTCCTAGGGGAATGCAAGCTGTTTTACATACAAAAGGCGATGTTGCATCATACTAATATAAATTTTTTTTATAAATCTAAGGTGTTTCCATTATCTTAATAACTACCTGTAGATGTTTAAGAAAAATTTGATTATGCGAATTCTACTCTCAATAATGTTCAAAGTATTAAAAATAACAAAATATCCTTTAATTAAGTAGAGTGATACAATTTTTTGTCAAATTAATAGCATTAGTAAAGGAAACGATATAACTTTTTTAATTTAATAAGCAAACTGTCCTGCATACACTAATTATCATAAATTAAGAAAAAAAATCACAGAAATGATAACGCAAAAAGTTATGCGGGGAATTCAATGAAACTTATACACATTTTATAACACATAGGAAGATACACAATAACATAAAAAGAAATCACCAGGAAATTATGGTGTTGTAAAAACTAGTATATGTTTGCAATGAACAAATGGGATATCTTAAAATGGCCGACGCCCAAAGATATTAATTGTGGTTCGCCATTTGATGACAAAGACGAGTATGCTGATGGAGATAATAAAAGAAAAGGGTCACATTAAAATGATTCGTGATTTATTCTCTTGAAGCGGAAATTGATCTTTATCAAGTTAATCGAATTTTATTGTTTGTTATAGGAAAAGTACCTTTAATATGGGATATGATACCTTCGGAAAGCAATACAGC
>JAPDSC010013804.1:0-10785 GCA_026290005.1 Latrodectus geometricus | reverse complement strand
AGGTGGGGGCCTGGATAGTTAGGGCGTCGTTCTCATTACCAAAAGGTGGTGAGTTCTAGTCCTGGATTAACCGAAGATCCGCTGTGTTCACTAATGGCGACTGGGTACGTAAAATATGTCGAGTCGTAATGTTTCTCCATGTTCCCATTCAAATTAATACCTCTAGGGGTGGATTCAGATGGTGCTGCCATCTAGGAGCCAAAAGTCATACTTCCACCTTCGCTTGAGTGTGCTCTATTGAAAAACGGAAGACGCTCTCTCTCCGATTTCATTCGCCTAGTCTCTGACGGGCGGGCTTGGCTTTGCCGAGTGTCATCAAACTCAGATAAAGTTATAACAACTATTACTTTATCTGAGATTGTTTGATCAATAATTTATGAGATGATCAGTTCAGCCATCTACCGAAAAAATAATGAATTTTTTTCTCCAACCAAATATATGTATCGAACGTTTAAAGGAAAGTTCTTATTATTCTTTTTTAACGATATTTAGCCTAGTTAATTATATTTGGATTGAATTACTACTTGATTATATTTTACAGTAGTTACTATATTTTAGAGTAGAAGTCCATAAATCAGAGAAATTCATTTATGAACTGAGAGAATTCATTAGGAAGTTTGGACTAACTAATAATAATTACAATTTATTATAAGAATTTAACGTTATAAAAACTAAAATGCACACCTCAACTTTTTATCCAAGGTTTTCACATTGAAGAGAAGAATCCTTAATGTTTATAATAGGGTAAGGCAAATAAATATAAAATTCCTTAAAAAGTAAGAAGACGTGAAATGGGGAAAAGTTTAATTCACAATTATGTTAATATTAGAGTGCGTCTAAATTCCAAGTAGAAGCCACACAAGAAAGCATAAAGATGAAATTCATTATGCAATTGTTTTGTAATACACATAGTTTTCAGTAAAGGGAAACTAATGAAATATTAAGCACACAAGTTTGCTATCATTGGTGAAAAAAGAATTATTCCACGAAAAATTTTCCAAAAATATAGATTTAAAAATTTTCCTTTGAATAAATTATTTTAATAAATTAAATTTTAAAAGGAATCTTTTACAGATATTGTATTATTCAAAATATTTGCTTGGGTTTCACACAAAATATCACATATTTAAAAATTTTGGAAATTTAAAGGTATTTATATTCTTTAAAATATATTTAAAAATTTAATAATTATTGGATCATTTTACAAATTAAGAAGTATGAAATTGCTAAATACTTAGGAAATATAAAATCTTTTATACAATCGTTTTGGTTAGCATTTCAGATATTCAATATTACGTCATATTCGAGGATTTTACTCTACGGTCATTTTCTGTACATGAGGACTAATTAGACCGGGACTTACAATTTTAAGTGAATTATTAACCACTACAAACATACAAGCGCAAAGTGATCCAAAGGCAAGAGCGCTAACCACTCGGATACCAGCTCATCAAGTTATTCCCTGAAAAATAATAACCAACAAAAAATAATGTACCAAACACATCTTATTTTTCAGCTTAAACTTGTTATAATTTTTGTTAAATGACATCAAAGTATTCCGCCATTTTTGTGAAGAAAATTTTCATTAGTTTTTATCAATTAATAAAATCTTGCAGACTTTTTTTGCCATACTTTATATGCTTTGTGATTGCAAATAGAAAGTTTTTCTTTCCCAAAAATTTATGCTTAATTTAATTAAAATTAATAAACTCATTCCACAAATATATTTCATTTTTTTCACTTTTCTGTTTCGCTATACCAAGTAAGTGATAATTTTATTTAGTAGAAAATAATTATAAATTGTAAATTGCGTTTTGTAATTAATGTAACTGCATTTTTATCTAAATACATTTTCCGAATTTTAAATGTACATTCTACTACGTGTAATGTCTTTTATGCTTTTTTTTACATGCGTTATATCAGAAAAACTTCGACGTGAAAAGCACTTGGGTGAAGAAAAAGTATTTTTTCAATAGGTTCTCTTAGCTTAAAAAACCCCATCTCTACCAGAAAAATAAAATAATAAAATCGTTCGCTGTAGGAGGGAAAAATGTGGAATTTTAAAGGAACTTTCAAAGGATATCCGAAAAAAAATCAAAATGATTTACGAACCTTTTTGGACTTTGATTGAGTGATCTTCAGTTGAAAGCTTTTGAAAAGCTTGAAATAATTAAAAACGATATAACGAAAAATTAGCTTATTATTTATATTAAATACTTTTACTAACCGCAACCATATATTTCTAAAATAAATAAATATTACAAATTTTACAGCTTCCTATAAATGATGTACCCTGTTTCCTTAAAATTTTTAAGAAAATTGAGCTAAGTTCCTAGAATATATTTTATGTGTGTCTGTTATTAAGAAGAACCTAAATCAACATATTCACCGGTATTATGATGAATACCTGTTACTATGCATTTTCATTGCAAAAATTGTATTCATTTCAGGTTAGAAAACAATTGTAATTTTTACCTAGCATCAAGCTTGTAAAATATTTCATTTTTTCAACTCATAAAGGGGCAGCAGATGTGATGGCACCTCATACAGTGTAACATCCAGTGGGTGTGGCATCACGGTCTCAAGAAGGAGTGGGTATTCAAAATTTAAAAGCAGAGAATAAGCCTAAGACTTCCAAACTTGGCTTGCTACTCCTAGAGGTATCATTTTATGTGGAAAACGCTCCATATATGGCGTATTTAACAAGCCCCAACCACCCTACCCCTTCTTCTATTGGGTCTGGATTCGAAACCAATATCTTTCGATTATGAGAACGAACGTCCTAACCAACAAGGCAACTCTGATCATTTATTAAATACATATTCTGTATTCATTAAGAGGGACAAATCATATTTAAGCGAAAACATATAAATTTATGTACTGGGGTCTAAATAATTTTGCAATAAATGAAAATTCCATACATATGTACACATAGCACTACATAACAGATAATATAATAAGAAGCAACTATCAGAATTTGAAGAAAAATTGTAAATAGTTGGAGTCATGACTATAAATTAATAACGAAAGTTTTTTTTATCAGGAAAATGATTTATTGGTGAAAAGTGTAATATGACGTAACGTATTACCACTAGAGTAGACGTTTGTTCACCAAGTCTACTCTTGTAAATAGACTAATCAGTGACATATATAAAATGGCTAATCAAAAATGGTGTGTTAAACTGAAATATAATTTTTCATGCTATACAAATCCTATGTGTATTTCCTTGAACTAATAATAATTGTTCAGCTGCCCATTCTGTCTGGTGGTTAAAGTACCTGACTACGGATGGGGAGGACCTGGGTTAGAATACCGGCTCGGACATGGATGTACCTTCTCTCTCTCTCTCTGTGTTTCTTGTCCTTTCTTCAGATGATGGATGAATGTGACCCACCCTATAAACGGGTTTGTGGTGGTGTGGCGTGGGTGATGCTATTCGTACCTCCGTGACTTAGTTCACAGGTGCCCACCGGGTAACGATAAAATGAGTAGCAGTTTCCGGCCTTGTTGCGGCAAATGGGTTAGTTACCCAAGTGTGCCCGCTATTAGAAACAAAAAAAATAATAATTGTACATCAATACATTATTATTATTATTATTTTTTTTTTTGATAAACTCGAAGTTCTTATCTGAGGTTCTGGTTGAAAGATACGTGAGATGAAAACAAATGATGCTCTTCTGGTTTGATTTACAAATTGAGTATAAATGATTGTAGCGATTCAGAATACTTTCTAAAGTATAGATTCCAATCGATTTAACATGAGCATGGTAATGTTATCAAAAATTGATTGAAAAAAGTTGATTTGAAAGGGGTAGACAAATCATTCCCAACTTTATCAGGAACTGTTTTCTTAGATTGTATTTCTGAAAAATTTGAATTTCATTTGAGATTTGTTTCACTTCATTCCAGGTTATCAATATAATTAACAAATTAATTATTAATGTATTAATTAGAAATAATAAGGAAAATAAGACTTTAAAATTTTCCTTTAGTGAAAATTATAGATATAAACAAAAATCCTGATCATTCAAGATTCAAACTCCATAACCTTTTTAGAATTAAAGCAATAAAAATTAATTCCATTTAAGTAAACAGGACTTACTTTATAACGAATAAAGAAGCTATTTGAATAATTTATACTTTTCTGAAAAAAAAAGTTTCTATAACTTTTTTGAAAAATTATAAATTGATCACGTGCGTGCATTCCGAATTATTGTAATTCATGTTAACAATATTTGTACTGCAGCATTTTATAAAAGACCTGAGATAAAATTCATAACTTTTTTATTGAAAAGTGTTGTTCCTATACGAGTTATAGTTATGGTTAAAATTAAAATAGTATGCTTATTGAACCACAAATTAGAAAGATAGGCTTTAATGTAGAACCACAAACCAAAAACTTTCCAGAGTAAAAAAAGTCAATATTTTCATGCAAATGTTGTGACAGCTGGTTGAAAAGGGGAAGTTCCCTAGTTTTAAATATTATTTCTGCATGAGTGATTTAAATTGTTCAATTGATAATTCGTTAAAAATGAAATATTTTCAGAAGATACTAAACTTCGAATGGATTATAAATATTTTATACTGTGAACTATAAATATCTGAATATTTTAATCTGAATTTCAAGAAGCAGTTTCATAATTAACTTTTATGATATTATCAATTAATAATTATCTATAAAATATCAAATGAATTTCCAAAACTGATCAATTATTTCCTTTTAACATCTTCCACACAAGTATAGTCCTAATTGTAAAAATGTTTTAAATGGATGTAATGATTATACAAAGTGAAGGCGTTCATGTTAATGTAAGCATTTTTGTAAAAATTATATAAAAAGAATACAATTTTTCATAGCAACAAAAGGTGGTTGACATATTATGAACAAAGTTCAATTAACCCGGTTTAAGGATCTAGATGTATTTTGCTGCAAAGTCCTTAATGTGAGGTGTTAGAAATATTAATAAAAAAATATGAACAAAATAGTATGGGATAGATTTCAATAAAAATAAAAAGTTTTCAAAAACGGGTTTTGGTTGTTTTTATTAACAGATTAATTATAAACATGTGCTGATTATGTATTAGGCCAACAATAGAATTAAGGCCTTTCATTTGTATGGCATCAATTAAAAAAAAAGTAATAGTACATATTCTGCGAAATTTCGATAACATAAGTTGGAAAAATGATTGCAAAATTAAAAAACAAGCTGATTTTCAAGTCTGTTAATTTATGGATTATTTCGTAATTAATATCGTCCCGTTCATTTAATTTTATATGTAGCATAGCTAAAGAACTTAATAAGTTTTGTCATGTTTTTCGGGTGTTTTAACAGCAAAAATGATCCAAACTCTAAGTACGCCATCTTGCGAGTGGATGTCGGAAAAACTATATCATCGTTCTGCAAAGTAAAATAGACGACATTAGTTGTGACGTCATATCCAGCAACTGTTTCCAAACATTTGCTGTTAAGCGCCATTTATCATTGAAACTGCCATAGACTTCGGTGATAGGTTTTTAAATTGTTATTTTTGAAATTGATATTCATTATTTAAGGATAACGTGTTTGCTAAAACTTTTAACCTTTTGTTTGCTGAACCTTTGATTTTCGCTAAATTGTAGTCACAGTTAATCACCAAGCTGGGCAAAATCCAATCGTATTCTGGTTGCAACAGAACAATTTATTGTTCTGTGCCAACAAAAATCACCAATACAACCGATAGCCGAACAAAAATCTCCAAGTTTGTCAAGAAGGCACTCTTAAATACAATATTAAATAAATGTTTACATTGTATTTGTTTGGAAACAGTTGTGGATATGACGTCACACTAATGTCGTCAATACTTAAATTCATTGTTACCATGAAATATTGAGTAGGACGATGATCTTTTTATCGGAAGTTCGAACCCTGGCTTAACCGAAGAACCGCCGCGATCATTTAGAGCTTTAATAATATAAAATCTAAAACATCTTCTACGAATGTGAATTAAATAATTTGATTCCTATAACTTGTTAATATTTGATTATCTATTGATGTATAATTTTATTTTAAAGTAATATTGGACGAAAAACTTGTACCACAATGAAATTTACTAGACTAAAAATGGACGAATACTAATATCTTGTGAAAGCTTTACGAATATTTATTAATAATAATTTATATTTCAATCAAATAAAGTAAGCTTTATTTTAAAGAATTTCACAGCTCGAGATGAAAAGATCGAGATTAAATAAAATCTAGAATCGAAATTTCGTACGGAAATACTTTATAAAAATTTAAGAAAAATAGATATTTTGAAATAATGAAATATAATTCCTTGGTTTTATTTTACTAATAATTTTATTTTATTTAACATATTCTATATTATATATATTTTATTCACTTATTCATGAAAGAATTAGAATACAAAATTTAATGCAAGAAAAAATAACAATGTTGTGAATCGATTTTAAATTTCTACATTGTGAGGCATTTATTTACCGATTATTTTTTTATTCATTAGTAGTTATATATATATATATATACTAACCATATATTACTACAGGCTTATACATGCTATTAGAAATGTTGTCAACAAAGTATATTCTATTAATATAAAAATTGAAATAAAAACATTTTTTTTTCTTTTCATAATAAATTTTCATTTGAGATATTTTTTAACAGAAATGTGTGATTTAAAATTTTTAAAGCAATTAAATATATTTCTATTGTTTCCTCAAGAATTAGCAGTCAAAACATGTTTCCATTCGATTGAGATTCTTATCAAACTTCTCTCTTCTATCATCGATATAAAATGGCAAATTAAAAATTTAATAAATTCATTTAACTTTCATCAGCCATCCAATCATTAGGTGATGTGAACTTTCTTTTGACGCGTGTGACTTTTTAATAAAATGAAGGACTAGTACTAATTCATTCTCAACACGAATAATTACTTCATTCATATAACTTCATTATTCTCGTTTGAGCTTACAGTCTCTTAATTATTAAGTACGTCATCTTTAGACAATTGTTTCTGACGCTTATGATTCTTTCATAAAAGGAAAGGTTTCAATCCATTTTAAATAAGTCTTTTAACCCATTGATTTCAATTTCCCCGCACTACTTTGATAAAAGCTAGTGAAATCTTAAATTCTTGGCAGTTATCCGTTATTGATGAAAGAATTTAATGATTACTTTCTTGATGAATTATTACAGATCCGAATTTTCCCTATGATAATGAGAATTTTATTGTTTTAAATTTTGTTACTTTTTCATACCATTGCTATGATTTTAAATTTTGTGTCTTCTAGTGTAATTTGAATTATTTTATAATTCCTTGGAGTAATTAAATACATACTTACCAGATAATGCTAGTTATTTGCTTAAAAATATTTTTCTCATAATATAGTTATACTTTCAATCGTCCATATAATATATTCTAAGCAAATGTTAAATGAAAATATTCAATTTTGTGTTACATGTGAAAGAAAGTATCAAAATCAGATATCTTATTCAAATACGTAACAAATATAATTATGTTGAGTAAAAAAATCCATTATTTTTACATGAACTTCAAAGCTTTATTTTCATGTTTTTTGATTAACTTTGTGTAAATGATTTTAAACTATTTTGTGGCTGACTTTTTACCTTTTGGACTATGGACATGCTGGTGAACTTCGGACGTTTTGAGTTTGTATCGATATTTTCCACGATGGACCTACATGTGCGAGGTGAATCTTTAACATCAAATATACCTGAATAGAATCAATGATACCAAAAATAACCTTAATTGGCTGCTACAGTATCGGGACCATAAACACCATTTTCGATAACATTCTATTTTTCCATCTGAGGTACTGTAGAACTCGAAATATTGCATTTTTTCTGTCAGCACCTGTTTCGTAGGTGGATATTTTTTTAAAAAAGAATTGTGTATGTTTTCCTATTTTTAAATTTGCAACCACAATGGCCAAGGATAGCTTTACTCCACATTCAGTAAGATTGCAAAAGGGAAGTGTCACTTGAGAAGATGAGTGATTGGGAAAGGGATCACATTTCCCCTCACTGGGTTACTGAGTTCAGGACATGGCTACATTAATCTGTGATGTCTAAAGTATTTCTGCTGTTGTTATGTGGACAAGGAGAAAAGGGTGTCAGCTCAACTGCGACCTCTTTATCCGACCATTGTTCAAAACCACGAGCACTTGGTAATAGGCGAGTATTACAAACCCCTTAAATTAAGAAACACTTCAGCTCTTAATTACATGTATGTATCTTTAAATTTGTGGATAGGATGTACATCCCTCAGTGAAAACTGTACGTGCCAAATTTTGAAAATCTGGAACTACTTTGATATACCCCTCCCCCCGAATCGGAAATTTGGCGAATTTTTTTCTCGCCAAGCAAAATACCTGTTTTTGGAGACTTTTTTTCTCACCAAGATGGATTTTCGCTAAATACAAATTAACCCTTCTTTGCATAGTGGTGGAAATTTCCATCATAACCTATAATGCCCAAAAATTATATAAAAGAACAAGTTTACTTTAAGTTGATCGTGTTTGGATACCTTTTTAATGTCCATTGCATAAAAAGAAACATAGCTGTCAAAAATAAATAAGTGTCATTATCAGTGAAACGAGCTTAAAGTTGTCTCATTCCGCTGTTTGTTGTAGTTGAAATAAACGTATGATTTCGTTTATAATTTTCTTTTATTATATTAGAGTTTCTATTGCTAAAAAATTGAAAATGAGTGGAAGAAAGGTTTGTAACACGTGTTTCTGTTATTTTCCTCTTTTATTTTTATTTAATACTAAGCTAATGATCTAACTTTGGATAATGATGGAAATTTTTAGCATATTGTTTTTTACTAAATTTATACTATAAATATATACTAAGATTTTTTTAACCATTTTTCCTTTAATTTTGAACATGAATTATATCAACTTGACTAATTTCACCAATAAAGAAAAACCTTTAAAAAAAACTAAAAAATGGTACAAAATACAAGAAAATACTAAATTTGACAACAGCAAAAACCTAAAAGCTGAAAAAACCTAAATTGGTAATACCAAAATAATAAACAGCAACCCTAAAAAGTCCGTAGTGAGTGCCAGATTTGGCGCTTAATTTTTGGGGGGTATATCAAAGTTGTTCCGAAATTCTATACGACAGCTTCTATTTCTTTAGTTATTCTGTTTGATTATCACATAATTATTAATGAAACAGACTATCATTGTATGCCACTGATATGACTACATAGATGTATCATATTCAAAAACAATTTCATGAAAATAACTAGCTAGCCAGTCTATACCGTTTCATAAGAATTACAAAAATATTTACACTTTTGTGGCAATAAGTAGTTAATTTAGAAATGTTTGTAAGCAAACCTCTTGTAAAAACGGTAGTTTGCAAATAAACAAGCTGTTTACTTTAAAAATCTACTTTTTTTACCTCATAAGTTTATTTAGCCCTTTAAAATAGGAAATTAAGTTTCTGTTTAAAATAATTTAAAACATCAACTATTAGTATTTGAACATTCGTGAGAGAATTCGATTTTTATTAGTATCAAAGAAATATTCTCTTATGACAATTTAGTAAAATAGCAATAGTATCTATTTGTGGTAACATTATTTCCATCTGTGGTTTTATTAAATGCCTTCTAACATTTAAGCTGAAATTTTGTGACATTTTAACTAAGTGAAATAAAAGGAAATTATGTTCAAAAATCTTTACATAAAATTTTTGTTGTGAATGGATGCATTTGATGATAAAATCAAATTAATGAGTGTTTTATAAGTATTGTTTCATAAGTTGTAGTTTTGTAAAAGTATTTAAATATTGTATTGAAAATTTAATATGGTAATTAACTTGTATGTTTATTATTCCCTACAACACACATTGGTTGATTTAGTTAAATATTTCAGAATATTCTAAAAGTTATACATTTCATAAATTTTGAACAAAATTGGAATATTCAATTATTTAAACATTCACTAAGAAAGCAGAAATAATAATACATCATATATAGATGTATAACTTTATATGATTTGTATCTACTTGTTGAATTTTGTCCTCTAGAAGAAAAGACAACATCAATATTGATTTATTGGGAACATCAAAGACAACATCATTTATTGGGAACATCAAATATGTAACAGTAAAAAAAGTTTCTTGTAATATTATTCATAATTTATAATTAGAGAGTAAAATTATTGTGCTCGAAGTTTTGGTGAGATCATAGAAAAATAATGTAACCCTCTTTACCAATTGATCAGTTATGATATCAGGTTGAGATCCTATGCTTAGAGCGCTATATTTTGATCTGAAAGGAAATTAGATGCATGAGTGCCAAAATCCAATTTTTTAAATAATTTTTTGTAAAGATATCTATTTTGTTAGAATATTTTTTAATAATGAATTGTTAAATATGGATTTTTGTATTCATGAATCATTTACTAGAATGCAAATGAAATATTGCTGATTTCGGATCCCGGTACAAATAAGGTAAGAGTAAGGTTTCTCTAACAAATGATCACTCTTCATGAATTGAATTCTTACTAAGCATATGATAGATTTATCAAAAAATTTAGACATATAATACTTTACAATCCATTAGCTTAAATATGAGAAATGTGTAGATTAATTAATCAGTGGATTGTCCGCCATGGGAATTTAATCTATCAATCAATTAACTAATCATATGACTCTGTTTTGCTCTTAGTCATTGTTAAACAATTGAAAATCGATCTTTTAATTGTACAAGCCATTAAGTATTGGAAATGTGTAGATTAATTTACCAGT
>JAPDSC010013802.1:0-12395 GCA_026290005.1 Latrodectus geometricus | reverse complement strand
TTGGCTGGAATGTCAACAGTCAGCATGGATGCGAGGCAAAACTTTCAACACGTTTGAATGTGATGGATGAATTGGTAATGTGAAAGGAGCACTGTCTCTGTTCAATGGAAAAAATGTCTATTAAGTGTATTTCCCATTTCTACGGTTCAACAATCCGGAATCGTTGTTCTTTCAACGAATGGCAAAAAAGAAGAAGGAAAAACTCACTTATTCATGCGCGTCGCCACTTGTTCGAATTGGCGAAGAATACAACTTACAGAGGCGACGAAGTATGTGAGAAGAAGTGCTCCTACTCACAAAACCTAATTGCATTTTCTCTAAGCTTGGTAACGAAGTCGACTTAGACAATGAGAAAGCCATCGCTTCACAAGCCTATAGCTGCCTTCAAGAAAAGAATGACGCTGGAAGAAAAGAAATCTTTTTAGGACTTCCAAATCGTATTATGAATGACGTTTATCACCGTTGCCATCACTCAGATGTAAATGCTTAGAGAATAATGAACCATTTCACATTCTTCTTGTGAGATCAAGTTATTTGTGATACTTTATTGTGATTTAATTACTCTCCAAACTCAATGTTATAAAAAAAAGCTTACCACAGATACAAGTGAAAGTTCGAACAACTTTGGAGTAAAAGGAAATATGAGGATTATTGTTGAACAATTTTTTGAATAGTGGAAAATTGTAAATAACATTTGTATTCCAATTAATATTAGATAAATATTTTTTTGTTATACACACAATTAAAAGTTAATACAAAATATTTCCACACACACATATATATCTATCAATGTAAATAAATATAGTGTCTTTGTAATTGTAAAGTACAGTAGTGTTACATAGAAGTTGTGTAAACCAGATTGGTGTTAATTTAAATGAATATCTGATTATTTTTTTCGAAAATTCCGAGATAAGAAAAAATTAATGCGTATATCAATTGGTTAATAATATGTCATTCTGATAAGATTCAAAACAGATGCTGATTAAAAAAGTGAGCCATTATTTGCTACTGAAAATAGGTGAGGTTACAGTGCAGTTTTTAATTACACTAGAATAAATTCAATTTACATGGTATTGATATATATATATATAGTGCTTAAATATGTATAGTGCTTTAATATATATATAGTAATGAGAAAAAAAATGCAAATCTCGAGCAGAAGTGTCTAGATATTTATTCAATTTAATTTTTTTTATTGTTTGTAAATAAATAAAAATAGTATTAATAATGAAAATTATTATTAGAGAAAGAACAAGCTAAGAACAATATTTTACGTGCATTGTTACATGTACGTAAAATGCAAGTTATATGTACGTAAAACATCTACTCAATTGTAAAAGGGGAAAAAGAAGTTTATTATCAAAAAATTAAAATTTAATCAAAATATATTATTTTTCTTACCATAATACATATGAAAAATCTATTTACTTTGATTTATTTTCAATTGAATACTTTTATATACTATTAAGCATTTTTCTTTTAATAACTGATAAATCGCCCTAAAAATATGGACTTGCACCACATAAGCTCTGAATATGTTCGCATGATGGCGCTTTCTCCGCAATACACAAAGAAGCCCAAGTAGGAGGTGAAAACCGCACCATACACAAAAGGAAACTAGAGAAAGAAGCTCCAAAAGAAAGGATCTCTTCATCTGAAGAGATAGATGACTTGAAGCTGCTTATTGTTCTTTGAATCATTATTCTCCTATTGTTGCATTTGCAAGTTAGGCTTAATGGCTCATGAGTGGTCTTGTTTTAATTCTTTCAATTTGGCTATAAATTAAAAGCGAAGAATATTTTATCATTTATGATAAGTGTCGCAATTATTTCATCTCCATTTAAAAAATTCAGTATATTCTTTAAAATAATCGTAAACCAAAAAAGAATCTTCAGAAAATTGGTGTGTCAAAATATATTACATTTTATAATTAATTGCATTTGAAATACTTGGTTTGGTAGCTTTGAATGTATAAATAACTTAAAATGTTGTCTTTATTTTCTAGTTATAGATGTGCAAATGTTATTCAGATCTACAACCATAAAATCAAAAGATGAAAAGTTAAAAAAAATTTTTTTTACAGTATTGGAATGAAAATTTTATGGATTGTTTTCTTTATATTAGTTTGGGGAAAAAGAAATCCATTATTTTTACGTGAACTTTTTGTAACTTCTTTCAGATTCGCTTTGTAAAAGGGTTTAAAACAGTTTGCATGTAGATTTTTAGGTCTTGTGCGAAGCTACGACTGCTGACATGCTGTCAAGTTTAATAATTTTTGATATTTTATAGACATTCTCGACGATGTTGTATCCATGCGAGGTGCATCTTTAGCATCCAAATACCCAAACGGAATCGACGAAAACAAAATTGTGCGTAACTGGTTGTTACAGTCATATATAGGACGATAAACGCCTTTCACAATTTTAGCCACCTGGTTAGCATTTTCGCCATTATGAAAGAAAACTAAAATGTATCGAATTTTCTGTTTGTTGTCTTCTATTTTTAAAACCTTGTACTCATAACTGAATTAATCAAACAAAAAACTGCAAGAGAATATTTTAGTGTCAAGTGTCACCTTTCCAATGAGCATAAATTTGAAATTGTTTGATAGATACCTCACGAGATAGCGATCACTACAGACGTCTACCGAAAAAATAATGGATAACTTTTTCCCCAAACTAATATATGTTTTATTTGTGTTGTCGTATTTAAATTGATAAAAGACGCGATTTTTTCAGGTTTCATCTCTAATGACGCATAAAAATAGTCTTTCCGCAATTAAAGATTATATATATCTATAATCATTTACAAAACAATAGGAATTGAAATACGATTTGTTCAAAATTCTGAAATTAAAATAATTGGAATGTAAAAGAAGAATTTTTTCCAGTGGTCAAAGATGGTGAATATGCTTTTTGATTCATAGCTTCTTACGTCTGACAATTGCAATATTTAAGTTATTGAAAATTTTTATTGTATAATAAAGTTCAATAAAGTTCAGAGAAATTAAATACTGTGAACTTACGTTTATGTTCTTGAGAAAATCAAAAAAGAAATGTATTGAAAAAATGCCTTAAATATAAAACACTAAGCAAGAACCAAAGCCACAAAGAAAAAATAAAGAAGTGTCAAGTTAAAAATGAAGTGCATTTATAAAAAAGAGCTCATCACGTTGTCAAGTTTGTCATAAGTACATTTAATCGTCTGGGTAAATTACTAAAATTTTCATGGGAAACTGAGATCTCCATGTAAGTTACAATTACAATTTAGTAAATATTCATCGCTACCTGACAATGAATGTATGAGGTACAGATTACAGTTCAGTAAAGGATCTACGGTTACAATTAAGCTACAATTTGCAGATTAATAAAGAGTAACAATCCATTATGAACATATAGAGCAAATAAAATGACATCAATGTATCAGGTCAGAGAAGTTAAATAGTTTTTTCAATTAACTTATTAGTAATTAAAATGACAGTAATTACTTCAATGTATTTTATAAATATCTGATGAAATAGTGCTGTCATCTATGTGCCATATTATTAATTAAAAGACTAAAGTAAAATGTATTAGCCATTTAAAATAATTTTTCATTATATTTTTTATAATTAAAAAAATAGAGATGTAAGTGGTAAAACATTTTTTTTAATTTGAATTTATATCATTTGGGATTAGAAAAATGAACACAGAAAATTAAATCAAATCTATAGAGTCAAAATACTGAAGTGCTTTTAAACGAAGCACATAATACAATCAAATTTTATTTGTCGAAAATCCAAAGATGGAAATCGAAATTAAGATGAAAGCATTTATATAGAGTGCATTTATCTATATAATTTAATTTCCGATTTATCTCTCAGTTTCAAAGTAAGTGAGCAAAAAAATCATTTTTATAGGAAAAGTCATTACAAAATAATCATCATTAATAATAACGATACATTTTTTTATTATATTCCACCCAGACTCCGTGATTCGAAAATAGTTATAATTAACACCTTTTCCTTTTAAAAGAACAACTCAGATTCAAGCGATAACTGGGAAATGATCCCACGAACTGATAACAAGTGGCTTCCTATTCAGCCCAGAGTATCGATTGCTTTTCCCTTCCCTCTCTTTTCCCCAAGCCCTCTTGAAGAAGTATTGCTTATTACAAGTGGCGGGACTCGGCACGGATGGTTCCGAGAACCACAGGACCACCCCGATCGGTTGTATTGCCTCTTATTTTTTTTTTCCATTCCATTCAGAATCACGGCTGGACATTGTCGGTGGCGGCATTCACACGAGCCTTTCGTGAAGATTAGAAGAACAGACTACATGGCTATTACCGATGGTCACCTATTCATGATCAGTCAAACAGATAAAAGGGTTGCTGGTGATCGCCATGTCTTTCATTTACCGAGTGATTAGCGATTTGAAAAAGCACAGGCGCCTTTTTTCAGTTCCCTCTAAAAATTCCGATTGTGGGACGGGACCTCACGTGAGAGTGTCGCTGATGCTTAAATTTGTAAGCATGGTACCATACATGTACCATGCTTACAAATGACCTCGCGTTAAGGTGCGTTCGAAGTTTTCTTAAGAGCCTCTGACTCAAATAAATATTCTGCTTTATAAGCAATCGAATACGAAAATTTTATATTAACTTCAATCGTGATTGCTATTGACGTTAATGCAATCAAACTAAAATCGGCCAGTCGCAATCAATCTAAAAAACTAAATAAGAAATTTTATGATTTAAAATATGGATTTTTAGCTTGTAACTATGTAAAGAATTTCTAAGCATTCTTAAATTAGCATAGACTGAATAGGTTAACGAATGGTTAGCACCCTGGCCTGCAATTCATCAGCATGTTCAATTCCTTCCTTCAACGTGGATGTTCCTAGTGGATCTGTAACTTTATCAATCATTAACTCGTATATGATCATATTTATAAAAATAACCACTGCTACCCAAACAAACCCAATCTAGTCACTAACATTTTTAAAATTTCATATGACTAAGTTAGGAAACCATCGTGTAAATAAGTATAATATTTATTAATTAGCTACATTTTGAAATTTTGCAGATAATTCTCCTTATGCCACCTTGTGAACAAGAAGGAGCAAATTCTTGAAATTCTCCAATAGAGAATTATATGAAATTTTCATTTATTCCCTCTCACCTTTCACTTCATTCTATCAATTAAAGATTGAAAGAATCATACACGATTCCATTCTTTATTAATTAAAAATATAAATTTTGATAAATTTATTTTCATTAAAATTGTGCTTAATTCTTACGAAAATCCTTTATAAAAGTTAAAGATTTTTCATTTCGATACAACTTTTCCGTGAAGCATTAATCAGTGAGAAAATAATCATCATTGCTATTTAATCAGTAACGTTAAATTATAAATAATTAATACACTGTAACCATATTTAATTAGATCAGTATGAATAAAGATCATCCATTAATAAAATTACATAGTAAATAGCTTTAATTCCATTGTTGCATAAGAGTTAATTCAATTTTTAACAGTTATGTTGTATACAAGATTTCAGCTATGGGTAAAATAAATGAGATTAAATCCTCACATAAAAGTTTTTTAATATTTTATGACATGGTATTAAGCTTTAATAAAATTAAAATTAGAGAAGTAAAGTTTCAGGACTATAGAAGTAAATAGGTACATAATTACTTTAACTATATATATGTAATTTTCAGACAAAGGAACTTTGCTTTTATAATTTATGTGAAATTTAAAAAGAAATTAACTCAGATATACTGATTAAAACATTGAAGACAATCATGTTAAATAATGCAAATTATTTAGAAAGAGAAAAGCAGAATTTTGAAATAACCCGACTTGAAAAATAAATGAAATCTACCGCTAAATCTGAAGATTAATTTAGATAACCGGGATTTTTTCAGAGAGAAAAGTTTGTGAATTCTTAATCAATCTTTTCTAGGATCTATATTATTCATATATAAATCATAACTTGTAAAAAAATTTATTGTAAATAAAATAAAAGATCAAAAAAAATTTCATTCAGGTATTTAGCAACCTTTCATACTTAGCCCCTATTAAAAAAATTATTACATTTACAATGTTGGTATATAAAATTTACATAGGTTTATGATACTGCGGATCAAAAAGTTTTATAACTAAAAAAAAAAAAAAAAGAAATAAAGAAAATTTTTCGTGATGTTCTTAAAATCTGCATATTGAAGTGTGGTAATTATGAAAAAATGTACTCAATTTTATAATTAATAAAAAGGTAGCCAATTGAAAAAAAGTATTTGGTTATCAATTTCATCCATTGAGCATATTTTTCAAAAATGTGACAAAAATGGAAATCAGACTCACATTTTTGATCATCTAGTGATATGACACATTTTTCAGAATTAAGAAACTCAAAATCGATCCCCCAAATTGAACAACAGAAGTTAGGTATTAGGTTTCTGTATTCCACAACCTCATTCGTTTGTTTTGATACCTAGGTTTCCCTTTTGTATCACGAATACAGCCTAAATTCCATGAAAATTTCTCTCACCTTCACAAAACACGGCTTAGAATGACTTAGAACATTCTTCAGTTTCTATATAATCTCCAATATCATCCCTACAAAAAAATAAGAAATTTTAAAAATAAGAAAAGATATTGTAGTTTATATAACTACCATTTGGAAAAATTATCCACCTTACGAATTTAATATACATGTACTTCTGGTGAGAAATATTAAGTGCATAACTGGTTAAATATTGCAGATCAGATGCAACCAGGAAAATCCACCTTTTTAAATTAAATTAATTTTAATATGGATCAGGTTTATTTGTTTTTTCACCTTTTATGAAAACACAAAGAAAAATCAATAGCTCAAAAAACTGTTTTATTGTTATTATTATTGCTGATAACAATAACAATAAAACAGTTTTTAGATTCAAATGATTTTATAATAACATTCTTAATGATAGTAAATCATTTTCAGACATCTATTGTGCATGGAAATATATATACTTTTGGAAAGTAATCCATCTTTACAACTTTCTTTCTTGATAAATTTCTTCTTTTCTTCTCTGCTTCGTATTTTCTAATACTGAATCAGCTTTCTTATCATGCTTTTAAGCGTTTTCAATGGTTCATTCACTTGTTATTGCATATCTTCAATAGGTTTATAAGTTAATAATTTCTTAATAAGTTTCGGAATGTTTTCTTTTAAAGAAGCGCATAATTCCACTCCATCATAGATAATATTCTAAATAAAATTACTTTAAAACTACACAGAAGTAATGCAATTTTACTGTTCGAAAGTTACTCAAGTGTCTAGAAACAACTACTAGATAAATAATGGATACAGTTGAAGTTACACCAATTGGTCCTGTCGTCAAGTTTCTTTAACTATTATCTGTCAAAACTTTGTCTGGTTGATAAAATAACCAGACTGATGTGAAGATTTATTGTTCCAAGCTCATTTTACAGACTTCAATTTGCATGTTTATTTTCCAGAGAAGTACATGAGAGGTTACAGCGTGGTAAAACCAATAACAAAGTTATAATAACAAAAGTCACATGAGGTAAATATCAAAAGCATATATGTTATTGGAAATTATAAGTTCATTAAGACACAAGCGTAAGACTCAAAAACGCAAATATGTTTTGAAGATAAGAATTTTTAAATGTGTGCATATCTTTTACACAGAGATTTTAGAGTTTCATGGAAATGTAATCAAGAGACTACAAATATCGCTGTAAATAGAGTTGGAATGGGTTTCGGTTAAGGAAGGCTGAATCGTTAATTTTTTTTACTTTCTATAGTTAGAGTTTCCTTCATTTGTGGTGACAGATTCTGAAATCTCTAATTTGACATTTGCAGGAATACTCTAGTCTGAGGCTTGTGCAATTTTCACTATTTCTAGGTAAATATGACTACGACTCTCATTTGTCAATAATAATAATAAAAACATAAATTTCGCGCCCATTGAAATTTTTACATAATTCTTCAACGTCCTATTATGATACATTATTTCAGTCACATTTCGGCGCAGCTTGTCCTTTTTGGAACTTGCGCCATAAAACCCAACCAACCAACCATCAGTCATATTTCTTTAAGATCAATATATAGTATGCAAAATCTTACTAGCCATATGAATATATACGACTATTATTACGGCGGTATACGAAATCTTACCAACTATCCATTGTGATACTCTAATACTATTAGCATTTTAAAAGTTTTAATTGGATGCATTTTAAAGATTATTTATTAGGCATGAGATATAGGTAATGTTTTAAATATATTCACAAATTAAATTGCTTTAATTTAATTATTTGTAAGAATTAACTTGCAAAACAATTTGATAAACGATTAAAACTACTTTCTCAACCCAAATTTAGCTTGCAGATCAATGGTTAGACCTCTGGCCATGTTACAACTCGAGATTTCCATTTCTCTATCTAGAGATGTTCTTTTCCCTTTGTCTGGAATAAACTTAAATGTCTAAGCCTAATTTCTCCTTAAGATCAAAAAGTGATTGTTCAGCAACAACCAAACCCATTAATGATAAATTTTTCATTAATATTTTTAAGAAAATCTTGAATTTAACCTCGGGGATTTATTAATATAAATTTAAGAACAGGATTCGAAAGAGTTACTTATAATAATCCCCAAAAAATCTTTAAATAAATAAATAATAATTAAAAAATATTAGAATATTTGTATTGTTAAGGAAATGACGAAGCTCAAAATTTTAGATTTAAAACAAAATTCAAGATAATTTTCTTACAATATTATCAATCAATAACTTTAACATCATAAAATAATGTTAGTAATTAAGAATACAAAACTAGAACATATTTTTTTTTCTTTATATAATACATTTATATATAACAGAATCTGATACAATGTCGCTTGAACCGTAACATGTAAGGTTTTGTTCGAAGCAAAAACATATTGGTTTTGTTTTGAGTTGCCCCTAGATCTACTGACCAAGCCCTGCTGTAATTCGTTTCGAGTCAGTTCCATTGGTTGAAGATCGATGGGACTTTTTAGATGACTCTGATGCCTAGATGTCGGATCCTTAACCCCCCAGATTGATTACCCCCTGCAGTTTTTCTAAAAGTAAGATATTTTTTCTTTACCATTTCAAGTTATATGACATGTGTCACCAACATTTCATAATTTTTTCTACATTTGGAAAAAAAATTTCATAGAGTCTTCCCATTTAAAAAAAAATTCACTAAATAAATGTAATTTTCTTAGAATTTCAAAGATTTTTGCTGATTATGAGTTTAAATTTAACCCCTATTTATTGGTATTCATATCAGATATTTTCAATCTTTAAATGTTGCATCAAAATAGCAATATTTTTTATTTTTTTCATTTACATTTATTTATTTTTTTTAAAAACAAGATTATATAATTCATTGTAAATATTTGATTGAACAATGCAGCATTGCTAAAATAATCCTCGGTAAATCAATTTAATGAGTTATCTCAAGTTTTTGATAGTTATTTAAATGTATTCAATAATAAAAAAAAATTGTAGTTAAATTAATAAAAATATTTCTTTTTTCTTGAAAAATTTTATTTGTATAAAATGTTCCCTTCTATTTGATTAATTAAGAGTAAAGCGAAATTTAAGTTTTTCTTAATAATTTATTAATAAAACATAAGTAACTCATTATCCATCAATATGAAACTTTTGATAAGTAGCTTTAGTCGGACAAAAACATATCTTGGAATTTTTTTAAATAAAGGATATTTATTTATTTATTAAATATATCGATTAACTAAAAAGAGATAATAATAAATATAGCTAAAATAATTTATGGGAAATAGGGGTAAAAAATTAAAAATATTAGCTCGTGATCCAGAAAAGCCTGCTCACCCCTGATCCAAAGAAACTGCTCATCAGATATTTAAAAATAAAAAAAAAATAAATAAAAATAATTAAAAATAAAAAAAAATAAAAATAAAAATAAAAAATAAAATAAAAAAATACAAATAAAATATTGGTTATTATTTTTTCTAAAATGGGCTAACTAGAATAGCTAAAATATTTTATTTAAATTTTCCTCTATTTTTTTAATGAGATGTAGGAAAAATTATTTAATTTCATAATACGGATGAACGAACAAATTATTTTTAATAAATTTGACCATCCAACTTTTAGTAAATAATTTATACAATATGAATAATTTCTATTTCTAACATTTTTTCAATTTATTATAAAATTACAAAAGGATATAAAAAAAAACATTCCTTTCTTAAATTATCATATCGTTAAATGCTTGGAAATTATTTTGAAATTTTCGAAAAATATTTCTTAGAAATGTAATTAATCTATGCTTGGGCCTATTTTTTACAAGACGAAAAATTATTTAGGTATAAAAATTAATTGTAATATTGAGGAACCACGTAAAAACCCTTTGAAGGGTTGTAAATGTGATGGTAGACTGTAATAATTTAGGATGCGTTTTTTTTTTTTTTTCCCAAGTATGTACAGTAATAATTTGTTAAAAAAGTATTAAACTGTTCCAGTATAATTTTCTTAGTTCTAAATTTTCTTGGAGGAGTTAGTTCTCAATTAATACTTCAGTTCATCTTAAGAACATTGTTGAGTTTAAATGAAATGATGCGCAGAAGAATATGATATTTATCAAGCTCAATGAGCTCTTGCTGCAGAACATGAAAATAATCACAAGCAGCGTTTAATCATGAAAAGAACCCTGCAATCTAGAGAGCTTAATTATTTTCATTACGAAACGAATGAATTTATTCCTTGGAATTAGAAACTCTTACTTTCGATCATTTGAAAATGAATGTTTTGTTTTTGTCAGCAAAAGTCGAACTTAAACACATTCATTCGCGGCAGAATACCTGGTCTCTACCATTAGTCATTAGAGCTTATTCTATTTTGTAATACATCTGGTTCTGATAAAACTGCCAGTGATTTTCTAAGATGGAATTGTTATATTTCATGTTCCCTGCGTTTCTTCCCATATTGACAAATAAATATGATTTGCTCTCAATGCAAATTTCTTAAAAGACGAGGAGATATCTTAAATTTTTAACTAAGGAAAAATTGTGACCATATCGCGTTCGCTGGAAGTCATTAAAATTATGTGTAATTTATTATAAATAAATAAAATTATTCGTTTTTAATTATGTATTTCTAAATAAATAATTATCTCATTAACATCATTATGTCGAATATTTGTATATAATAATCGACATAAAAATACAGTTTACCAATGGAAACAGTGATTTTCAAGTAATTGCCTGAGTAAAGTTTAAGATTCTTTTGCTTAAAATTACTTAAAAATAGAAAACTTTTATCTAGTACTGGTCAAGAAAGACTTCTTCCGACGTTGGCGTCTGGCGAGAAGTGACTTTTGGGGAGTGAAAGTCGGAGGGTGAGAAGTTCACTAACGATAGATAACATCTTGACATTCGATTCAAAAGGTGTGAAAGCATCGCCCAAAAATGCACCTGACCCCCGTGAAGAATACAAGGAAACTGATAATCACCACCAAGCGCCTGGTCGTCGCGTCGCCCTTTTCTTTTTCTTATTTGTTCTACTCCTCCCCCACGGGCCTACTACACTCCCTCACTCCTTACCCTCCAGTACCGAAATTTTAGAAAAAAAAAAAAGAGATATTTTCTTGTGCTCCTTGGAATTACAGACGACTGACCACAAGCAAACAGTCATGGTGGACGCGATTATAAACAAGACGTCTTCTTTTCTTTTGGTCGCGTGCCAGAGGTGACGTCATAAATTGAGTTCGTTCAGTCACACTTCGCAGAAAATTTCCTTAGAAAAGACAACATTTTTCCAGTCATTGAACAGTTCAAGGGAAGGATTGAAATAATTAAATAAACAAACAATCACGAAAAAAATCCTAAAATGTTGAGAAGCAATGCATCGTTTGTAAATTCGCGCATAACTATTCAGATCTACCATCTATCTATAATTTAATTTCACAATTCTTATAATATATATGAAAGTTTACTTTCTTTGACTCTTGATTTTAATTTCTCAAAAAATCTTAATCTATCCAAAACTGGGATCTTTGAAGATCAAAATGACATTGAACTTTCCTCTTAAGCATTTTATCGAATAAGCTTTGCACTAATAAGATATATGATACAAGAGAATATAAGATTATATGATTATAAGAGTAATTTGAATTAATATTCAAACTTTTTTTTGTTTTTCAAACTTTAATGTGTCAGAAAAACAATAGTTTTGTTTAATTTGAAATTTCTCGATAATGTAATTTGCATATTTATGTCACATAAGCATCCATGGGTTTACCAAAGTATAAAAATGAATACTGCTTTTTTTCTAATCACATATAAATTATGCCCTGTTGTAGTATTACTATTACATTAAAATAACACAAATAATATACA
>JAPDSC010013781.1:74906-85202 GCA_026290005.1 Latrodectus geometricus | reverse complement strand
GGGCCACATTCATCCATCATCTGAGGAAAGGACAAGAAACACAGAGAGAGAAAGTACATCCATGCCCGAGCCGGGATTCGAACCCAGGTCCTCCCAATCCGTAATCAGTTACAGACAGGTTGAACGGCGGTTTTTATTTTAAATATGAGATAATAATGCAGACTTCATTAAATTGCACAAATTTGAATTTCTGTTACTAAAATAATCATGACGATAACACTTATTTACTTATTGGAGTTGTAAAAAATTATTTTTTAGTTAACTCCTCTTGTGTATACATCAATAAAAAACTTGCTGATGAAGATCTGTCAAAGTATTCATCAGATATTCAGATTGCAATCAAAATTAAAGCCTCAATTAATATTTGATGAAGATTATTTAGCCTATATTTTTCTTTTGGCACACTATAGAGTATATACTAATTTTTGTGATTTTTTTCAAAATTGTATGATAATTTTTTAATAGTGATGATAAATTTAAGTCTTTTTTACATATAACTTTGGGTTTTCATTTGAACGCGCGCGCGTAAATATTTAAAACATTCTAAAGTCTTTCAAATGGCACTTTCCGTGTCCTATCAGTTCAATCTTTTTTTCGTTATGGAAGAACCTGAGTTCGTTCCGAGCTATAGCTAAACAATTGGAGTTAAAGGCTGCATTTCTGCTTTCTTCAGACACGTTCAGAAGCGATCCTTGAAATATTTCCTGGTTTTCTTCCTTGCAATATGTGATAATGTTAAATAATCTATTAAAAAGCTCTTAGAAGATGATCTGTGTCAAATGATCAATTGTCTTACAATGCCCTTCACTTGTTAGATTACCCCAATATGTTTTTTAAGTCATTCTTATATAACTGTGTCTATTTTCTCTTTGTCTGCAAAACTCAGCAATTTTTTTAAAATATTCATTGACCTTGAAAGACAATGCTTTACTTTATTTATGAAATTTTTATTTACACTGTGAAAAAAAGACATTTTTCTTTAGAATCAACTAATAGTCAAATGAAAATTAGAAGAAATTTATTAAAAAAATTTTAAACACCTAATAACTTGATTGAATATTTTTTAGAAAACTTCCTTATAAAATTCCTTACAAAAACTTCCTTATATATTCAAAAAAACTTCCTTATAAAATTATTATGCAAATATGTTGCAATATAACTTTAATATAACATTATCAGCATTTTAAAAAAAAATCGAACATTACTTTCTTAGTTCAAGATATTCTTATCAGAAAATTATGAAGTAATAAATGAGTTTATTTATTTATTTTATGCATCATTAATTATTTATTTGTCACATAAATTTGTCAATATTCTATAATAAATAATTAAGTCAACACTTTTTCACTGACGTAAATGTAAAACTAATGTATTATCGAAGTATATATTAATTTATTTATAAGACTAGTATTAAATAGTTAAAAATATTTTTTTAGTTCCCTATAATAAAAAACTATTTTATACATAAATAAAAACTGATTATACTTCATAAATATTTTTATAGCTGTAAAATAGAAATATAACGCGGAAAATCTCCATGACTAAACTTTTATCTCTTTCAATCACCTTATCTTTGCCGGCTTATGAAACAGTCTCTCTTTATATTTCCAACAAATCATATCTTAACTGAGTATTAATCAGACGAAAAATAAATATTTCACACAAATAATATGGTTTCACAATCGAATTTTGTTACGCTGAAACAATTTCTGTTTCGTTATTTGTCTGAATGAAATATGTATATATACCCTTTTCATTTCTATTTTATTCATTATTTTGATGAAACATAAGCGGACTGAGGAATAAAGTTTTAGTGGGAAAAAGTCTCGAGAGATTGCACTTATCCAGAATGAAAGGCAATTCTTGACACAAACCTCATAGATTGCATAGTTAGATATTTGTGCAGTTAGTTATATGTTTAAGAATAAAGTTTAATATACTTCTGGCAAATGTGCTTTTGTGTTACACATTCTAACATTCCAATGCAAATTTAAAAGTTTCAATTAGTTATATAGATATGTATGCTTTATAATGTGTTTCTTTTGAATAAAAAGCTATATTCAAAAGAAACACATTATAAAGCATGCATAATTTTAATTTTTTTTTATATATTTTTTATTTTTCCAATGGCCGGCACTTGGGTGATTAACCCTTTTTTTAGCCACAACAAGGCCGGAAGCTGCTACTCATTTATCATTACACGGTGGGCACCCGTGAACCAAGTCATGGAGGCGAGTAGCATTACCCACGTCACATCACCACAATCCCGTTTATAGGGCGGACACATTCATCCATCATCAGAGGAAAGGACAAGAAACACAGAGAATGAAAGAGAAAGTACATCCATGCCCTAGCCGGGATTCAAACCCAGGTTCACCCCATCCGTTATCAGTTACGCTAACCACTAGACAGGTTGGGCGGCCTTGATTGTATATTTTATTTCGTATTTGTAGTAATCAAAAGCCAATAATTCAATTAAGCATGATTTTTTTTTCAATTTATGTGCTAAAGGAGGTGTGAAGTTGTTGCAGTAGTAGTCTTAACATACTAAGTAACAAAAGAAGCATGATTTTCACACTGCTGTTTACATAACATACATGGAATATTTCATTTTTGAATTACATTTTTCACGGAAGTAAATATGGGTTATGAAATGGCTATGTGTTATTAGGTTTCCATTATCAAATATTTTAGGTTTAACATAAATTCGTTTGAATGTTGAATGGCTAGGGATTACTGATTTATTCCGGTTTTTTATTAACACACCATTACGGGTTTAATTAGATATTTATAGAGTATTCTCATGCAAAACTAAGGAATATGAATCATACTTTTCTTGTTACAGCCTTTTATGATATCAATATAAGTACTTTAAAGTAGCAAAAATATCAAAACACCAACTCAACTAATGTATAAAGACATATGGGAGCCAATTTTAATATCATGAATTCTGTATGGCTATTTATAAATAAAAAAGAGTGCAAAATGGAGAGAATCTTTTCAAAACGGTATGCACCAAGACATCTTAAATATACAAATTAATGCTTTTATCAAAAGATTTAATTGACTGGAAGAATCTAAAATTAAAATACTGAATCTAAAGATAGAAGGTGATAGCTGTCGACGTGTGATGCGTCGCAAGATCTTTCTAGAACTGCTCGAGTGCGTCGGAATATACAATGGACATAAATGATTGCGAGAGATCAGACTATATAATTATGTCTGTGTTACCTGTCAGATTCCCTTAGAGACACACCATGTGTCTCTCACCATGCTATCTCAAATGCCTCATACCATTACAGAAGCTCCATTAGCTAGAATAGTTCTTCCTTGACATGTAAGGTCCATAAACTCATGAGGTTTCCTCCTCAGCCACAAACGTTCATCCACTCTATATAGTTGGAAACAAGTTTTCTAGCCATCAATACTGTTTTCTTAGTTATCGACAATCTAATGGTGGTGTTGGCGGGTCTAGGTGAGGTGAAAGGACTTATACCATGTAGTCAACAATAACACACATGTTAGTCCTTGACTCCAAAAATTCTAATAGGGGTTGTCCTCAAGACCATTCACGGGTTGTCACCTGATGATATATTAATTTTGAAATCTGTAAAATTTCTTGTAAAATCTTACCTTTTGTTTCGCTTAAGATTTTTGTCAGTCATCAAAGATCCTCTACCTGTCTAACATCTTTCTTCAACTGTTTGAAATTTGATGCCCAATTTACAGAGTTCATTTTCATGGTACACACATGAAGTGTTATAAAAAAAATCCAGAATTCATCACTAACTCGAAGGTTCAGTATTTAACCTCTATTGTGCCGTAAATAATGTCAAATACGAAATCATTTAAATCTTTATAATTTTGTAATAACAATAATTGATCCAATAATTGTAACTGATACCTGTTTTCTTATTTAAGTTCTGTCTGTTGTATAGCATTGTTCTGATCAGTTGCATACCTATATTATTTTTCACATCTGCACTTGTTTTTTCTGATGCATAAAGCTGTTTGTTTTTTTTCTGGTTCATAAAGCTGTTTGTTTTTTCTGGTGGTATTTAAGCAATATAACGAATCGATGAATTATGCAAATAGGTACACACTTCTCATTAATATGAATTCTCAGAGTAAATGAAGAATCTAATGAGGATGTATTTACTTTGAAGTATGGTAAAATATATGTCACATAATGTAGTTATTTTCACAAATATATTATAAATTGTTTTTAGTTTGTAAACCCCTCACGTTGATCATCTTTAATTTAAATTATTTTATTAATTCGCTTAACCCACCCAACCTGTCTAGTCATTACCGTAACTGACTACTGATGGGAAGGACCTGGGCTCGAATCCCGGCTCGGGCATGGATGTACTTTCTCTTTCTCTCTCTCTCGCTCTGTGTTTCTTGTCTTTTCCTCAGATGATGGATGAATGTGGCCCACCCTATAAACGGGTTTGTGGTGGTGTGGCGAAGGCAATGCTACTCGTACCTCCGTGACTTAGTTCACAGGTACTCACTGGGTAACGATAAAATGAATTGCAGTTTCCGGCCTTGTTGGGGCAAATGGGCTAATGTACTTACTTGCTCAAAGGTGCCCACCATTAGAAATAAAAAAAAATTTATTCACTTAAAAGAATTTCATTTGACATAATTTATCCTATTTAATTAAACATTTCCAATCCTTAAATTGCTGCTTTGTTAGTTTTGACTATCAGAAATTAAGCAAAATAAAATTTCTTATAAAAAAATTATTACTTTTATTTTTGTATGATAAAAAGAAAGGGTTATAATAAATATACAATCAAACTTACGAATTCATGTGATGAAATTCTCTTCAAAAATAGTAAGAAATAAAAATTATTAGATTATTTTATTTGAATTTTCAGAAAAATATAAAAGCCTATCCATTATATTAAAATTGTAGTTTATAACCAAATTCAATTGCAATCACGTAAGTTACTCATTAATCAAGCAAATTACTATTGTTATTTAAAAATAACAAATCATATCCAGTTGCTTTGTAACTAATATATCAATTCATTCTAATTACTAAGGACACAGTTGATGATTAGTCCTATATTATTCTGCACTTAAGTCAAGAGAAATTGTTAATTATCTACAACAAATGATAACTCTTCCGGTAAATCTATTGGTTAGTACATGTTCAGTTATAAGTGGTTGTTAACTCACTCCAGTACATTTAATTAGCCCTACTAATTATTAGCTATTCTCTTAGATTATAAATTAAGGCTATGTGTCCTGGTATAATATAAGCTGAAGTTAAGGTATATGTATAAAATATAATCAATTAAATAATATTGAAATGAAATAAATATTACCATTTTATCTCAGGTATTATCCTAAAACAAAAATATATATTAGTTTGGGGAAAAAGAAATCCATTATTTTTGCGTGAACTTTTTGTAACTTCTTTCAGATTCGCTTTGTAAAAAGGTTTAAAACAGTTTTCATGTAGATTTTTAGGTCTTGCGCGTTACTACTGCTGACATACTGTCAAGTTTGATAATTTTTGATATTTTATAGACATTCTCGCCGATGTTGTATTCACATGCGAGGTGCATCTTTAGCATCCAAATACCCAAACGGAATCGACGAAACCAAAATTGTGCGTAACTGTTTGTTACAGTCTTATATAGGACGATAAAAACCTTTCACAATTTTAGCCACCTGGTTAGCATTTTCGCCATTATAAAAGAAAAACTAAAATGTATCGAATTTTCTGTTTGTTGTCTTCTATTTTTAAAACCTTGTACTTATAACTGAATTAATCAAACAAAAAACCGCAAGAGAATATTTTAGTGTCAAATGTCACCTTTCCAAATTTGAAATTGTTTGATAGATACCTCACGAGATAGCGATCACTACAGACGTCTACCGAAAAAATAATGGATAACTTTTTTCCCAAACTAATATTTTAAAAATTTTTTTAGTTTTGGAAAACAAATATTCATTATTTAAAAACACCATTACAGACAGGTTATCATAGTAGGAGTTCGTTTACATTTAGTCTAGTGTTGAGAATGCTTCCTTAAAAATTATTATCATTTTAACAATTGATGTAGAAATAAATTTTCAACTCAATTTAAAATCAAATATATTTTATTATTTATTTATGCAGATTGAAAAATATTATTGTAAATACAATAAATTTTCTACACATTCCAGAATATTATTTTTACAAATATATCACTTATCAGTTGATAGATAAATGTAAATTAGCAATATTTAAGAAAAAAAACTAATAAATCCATTTCAATTTAACAGTGTTCTGAAAACACGAATAAATCCTATGAAATATACTTCATAAATTTCAATCAGTTTATCCATTTATTTGGTCATATATCTTGATAAATGAATAATTCAATTTTTTTCGTTTTATTGGAATGATTTTATTATTAAATTACTGATCAATTTTTTGTGATAGATATATATTTAAATATTTATTTCAAATCTCTAATTGAGAAGAATTAAATTCAAACACATTTCATTTGTTTTTAAGCTTTAAGAAATATCAGAGAATAAAATATTCTTTTTCACACTATATATTTCTTTTCGTTTTAGCTTCATTTAAAATGTTCTCTCAATTAAATATTTTAGTTTTTAAATTCTGCGACTTTTTTAAAATTATTTTTTGGCTTTTCTTAAATTAAAGATATTGATTCAATCCATCGTAGCTGGTTAATTTCAATTACTTGAAAAAAATGCAGTTTAAAAACGTCCAATATCGTTCTTAATTTTGACTGTATATTAAATTATATTTCATTTTTTTAATGTGTTGCTTATATCAGTTCGTAATATGTTGAATTGCGTAATCTAACATTTTGATTCAATTCATAAATTTCTGCATAATATAATCAAATATTTAAGTGAAATTAAATTTCTCCTATTCAAATCTTGTTGACTATTTTAAATTATGTTTTTAACAGTTATATTAATATATTTAATTTTATCAAATAAATAATTGAAGAAATTGACTCCAGTTTTTCTCCGCTTTTTAAGCTATTTTTCTAACGGATATTTTTTATGCTCATTACGATAACAATTAATTAATTTCATAAATAACATATATTAATTTATATTCTGTAAAGTCTGCTTTGTAAACATAATACCTTATAAAGAATTTATTAAAGTATTTATTTATTTTGAAAGTAAATTAAAAGAAGAGGAGTTTTTTAAAAATAAGAGTAAATTATTAATGATTTTTATTTTTCATAACAATTTAATATAGATTTGGCATCACAAACAATTTTACTTGGATTATTTTTCTTTTACAATTTAGATAAAATAAATAATAATTAAGCTAATTACAATATAAAATAAAATTTAGACGTAAAAGAATTTTCAAATTTATTTTAAATCAACTGATAATAAATTGTACAATTTAAAAATATGATTATATTGTAGAATAATTGGCTAATTCTTCTTATTCATTAACAATTTTAAGATTCATATATGTACAAAAACACACATAATTTTAATGTACATGAAATAATCTGAATCTGAATAAAACTCGTTACAGTTGCGGATAAATTATATTCTATGCTTATACCGACCTATAATCATATTCTAGGACAGAATAAATGAGTTGAAAATGTAATTACTTAGAAGAGGCATACTTTGCTGGAAGGGAAGAACGTAATATATCATGTACTTTTGTTAGATAATTCGAAATTATGTCAGTTGTTTCTGAAACATGTTATAAACACTTTTCCATTTCAACAAAATTAATTTGTACATAAATGCATAGTTAATTTTGACGTAGTCGTTTATTTATTGAAATGTGGTTCATAATTCCATAAGCCTCTTAACATTGTGGTATATGGTATTTAGAGATTACATTATATCCTAAACAACTTTCGATAAATGGTATATAATAACCGTAAATTATTGTAGTAAAAAATAAATTATTTTCAGTAGTTTTGTTATAAATTAATGAAAAGAATCGTCATTGATTAAATGAACCAAAAAATAAAGATATAATTGGTAGAAATATTTAAGAATTATTTCATGAAAGAATTCTGGATTCGGAACTACTTAGATATACCCCCCCCCCCAAATCGGAAATTTGGGCGACTTTTTTTTCTCGCCAAACAAAATACCTGTTTTTAGCGCATTTTTTTCTCGCCAAGATGGATTTTCGATAAATACAAATAACAAAAAACTTTAAATTAATAACAAAAAACTTTAAAAAAAAAACTCAAAAAATGGTACAAAATACAAAAAAATACTAAATTTGATAACAGCAAAAACCTAAAAGCTGAAAAAACCTAAATTGGCAACACCAAAATAAGAAACAGCAACCCTAAAAAGTGCGTAGGGAGTGCCAGATTTGGCGTTTAATTTTTCTGGGTGGGGTATATCAAAGTTGTTCCCCGGATTCAGCATTTGTAGGAATCAGAGCGTGAATTAATGAGTTCTTAGTGATTTGTAATTTGTATATTGTTTAATGAGTGATGAGTATTATTTTTTTAATAAAACAAAATCATGCCATTATCAAGTATGTGAACTAATGAAAGCGTAGTCAGATTCATTTTATTTTCAAATAATTGAAGAAAATTTAAGGAACTAGTCATCAATTTTAGTTTTATTCCACAAGAGACAAAAATATTTCTTGATTACGGATCTGCTTTTTGAAAACGTAAAACAATTTCATTTTAGATCAAAAGCTTATTTTTAATCATATTTCAGTCAAAATTTTAATCATATTTTTGATGAATAAATATGATTATATTTGGCCTTTTTTATCAGTTGATATTTTATTTGTCTAGCTTGAGGAAATTGATATTTACCAATTTTATTAGTTTAAATATTTTCTACTAAGAAATATGAATTCGTCTGACCTAAAAAATGTTAACATATCAGTATTTATCTATGCATAAAATGTAAGAATTAAAACATAAAACAGAAATAATTTTAAAAAATTTTTTCCTATATAATAGAAAAAAAAATAAAAAATAAAATGGGTATAATGGGTAAATAAAAAATAAAATGTATCTAATAAAATGGGAATAAATATGTTAATTGTAAACTTGATGAAGATATAAACATAACGAATCTTTCTTAGTTTCTAAGTATCGCTATTTATTTTAAGTTATAAAAAAAAGCTTTTTTTAAAAAAAAAAACTATTTTTGAGCTTTTGATTTGAAAATATCCAGTGAGAATATATCATTTCAAGTAATGATATAAAAATAACGATGTACAGCTATATATTTATTCTTAATATCTCACAGTTTGACCAATTGTTTGAAAATTCGCAAATTTAAATGATTAAGTATCTATATAAATATACATTATTTGAATAAATCATAAAAAGTTATGCCCTTATCAAACATATGAACTAATGAAAGCTTAGTCAGATTTATTTTATTTTTAAATAATTGAAGAATACTCTATTTGGATGAAGATAAATTTAAAAGCTTGTAGCTGGCTAATCCTATTTATAGATGTATATCCATGCTTCAAGAAAACATCGCTGTTTTCTTGATTTTCTTTTCATTTTACAATGAGTAAATCGAAGGAATTTGAGTTACATGTTACAATGTCGTTACGAGATCATTTCGCGATGAGATTATGGCAATCTGAAATCAAAGAGTTTGAAATTATTTAAAATTTATACGCAATAAGTTATGTATATATTAAATACTTCTAATATTTTACACTGACTAATTTTCATCTGTTTGTTACATCGTTTTATTATATTATAAATTCTACCGTATCATAATGGATTTAAATTTTCGATTCAATGAGCCATTCATCCTCCTAGCATTGGACAATACCAAAACCAATCAAAGAAAAGATAACAAATAATGAAGTTGTTATTGTTAAATTTTAGAAGTTGCTTGAATATAAATTTAATATTTGAGTGACATAGCCTCTATCTTTTATTTTCATGTTAGAGTATTTTGCTCTAATACAAAATATTATTTTATTTTTACTTCTATATTAGAACATTGACACTTTATACTTGCAACAATTACAACTATCCTAAAATGATTTTAAAAAGATTTTTGATTGGATGTATGTATTGCCGTAATAAATACTATTTGTTTTAATTTTACTGTTGAGGAAAATTAGATATTGTTTTAACTATAACTAACATTTTGAAAGTATTTGTCTCTGAAATTTTAATTTAAGTAAACTTTTATTCAAATTAACGCTTTATCATCTATATCAGTTTATTATTATCAGAAAGATATATTTTGCCAAAAGCTCTGATAATAAAATTTACAAAAATAAAAATGTGTTCTTAAATTTGAATATTGACATTACAACTA
>JAPDSC010013781.1:38398-51362 GCA_026290005.1 Latrodectus geometricus | reverse complement strand
CTACCGAAAATGAGCTAGGTTTTGTACTATCCTGGTGGAATACCATGTTTTTTCTATATGCGGGAATTATTCTAACGACTAGCTGTTAAAACCACACTTTAGAATTTATCATGATATTGTTCAAAAGAGGCTGAAGTAAACAATTCTTTAGATATCCCATCAAACAATGAGCATACTTTCTTCAGAAACACAACAATTATCTCAAAAACTAATATATTTTGGGAAAAATTCTTTTCGAAATGCTTACAACAATTTCTCTTTCTTTACTCCATAATATATCATTCTTAAAAAATTATTGGAACAACTTTGATATACCCTCCCAAAAATTACGCGCCAAATCTGGTACTCCCTACGGACTTTTTTGGGTTGCTGTTTCTTACGTTGGTGTTGCTAATTTAGGTTTTTCCAGCTTTTAGGTTTTTGCTGTTGCCAAATTTAGCATTTTCTTGTATTTTGTACAATTTTTTGTTTATTTTTTAAAGTATTTTTATGTATTAATTATTTGTATTTAGCTAGAATCCATCTTGGTGAGAAAAAAAAAGGCGCCAAAAACAGGTATTTTGGTTGGCGAGAAAAAAAGTCGCGAAATTTGGGGGGGGGTATGAAAAAGTAGTTCCAAATTATTTTACATGGGCGATATATTGCTAGTCTCCAAAAATAATTCGTTTCAGTAACAGGTCATTTTCTTGCCTGTTCTTAAATTTACTATTGATTTCGTCCAATTGCCATCAATGGCACTTAGATTACATATATAATGCGAATAGAATTATTTCTGTTAGAACATGTGGAAACCATATGTTGAGTTTAGAGATTTATTAAAGGCACTTCAAGTGATTATGGACTCATGATTATCTCTCAGTGATTCTAAGAGCCCTTGTTAACGATTTGAATCTGTCAATAGCTTCATTTTGTTTTCCTCAGCAGCTTCATTTGGCATCTCAAAAAATGGTACATCATCAACATCAAATTTGTTGAAACGAAGTTTTACTAACTTGTTTTGGAACTGGTTGATATATATATCTCCTTGCACTTTGAATAGATTCATATCGTTTTTAGTTTTCAATGGCAGAAATGTTGAATATGCCGAACTTTTTGTTGTGCCTATTTGATAAGGTACCAAATGAAAATTATTTTATAAGATCAAATTTTCCACAAGCAAATCTAGGCATCTATTATCTGTCAAAACTATATAATGGTTATGATTATATAATTATTATAATTAGGCTATATAATTGGGCTTATTTCTGATGTTGAGGTAAAAAAAAGAAACAATTAAATCATCTGTCTGGAAAAACATTGTTTTTCATTCCTATATAATAAGTTAAATATACAATTTTTAATTAATAATTTTTCAAAATCATTTCAAATGAAATGTTGCTTTATCTTTTCCCGTTAAATCACATTTTATACAAATTTCAAATAATAAATGTGATATATTGATGTAAGTATATAATCTACAATTTTTTCGATGACGTGGAGCCCTCCTGCATGTACGGATGTAGTAAATTTATTTTATCTTAATCTATCAATCACTTATGACAGATTTTGAAGCAAGAAAAAATACTTGGAATATCTAAAAAACAAATATACTACATCCATAGGGCACGTTTCCAAAGGATGTTTATTTATAAGATAGTGAGAAAATAATGTTTTAGCTGTTTTGGAAATATATAACTGAGAGATTATTTTATAGGATTATTGTTAAAGCAGAGAAGGGAACAACCACTCGTTGGTACCTATATGGCAAGTACCATCTGCCGTGCCAGAACGAACTTTGCTACTACATAATCTATCGACAAACCACGTAGACCATCATTCCTAAGCCACAATGACAAACTAGTGAAATGGCTATCCTTTGTTCTTCAGTTAGACGTCAGATCCAACAAAAAGAAGACTAAATACAAACATCAATGGGTGGACTGTGATTCATCCAGTAATTTGCCAATAAACTCGTGGTGGGTGCTAGAGGATTTTTAAATTTCCCTTTAGATGCACGTGAATACGGCCCTCTTTCCTATAAAGTTCCCCTAGAGAGAACATTATCCCAGACCACACATGTAATGGTGACGCTCTCTGCAAAGACCTCACCAATCACGTTCAGGTTTTATGTTGTGATTTTAGTTTCATAAATAACCGGGGAGTGCGACATATGCGTTGTGTTGGTGGAATGATTCGGCTGGCTTGTTCCGGTATCGAACCAACCGTCTTATGGAAGACTAGATCATACCATCAGCCTGCAATGTATTAACTCGTCTAGTATGGAAACAGCCGCCCAACCTGTCGAGTGGTTAGCGTAACTGATTACGGATGGGGAGGACCTGGATTCGAATCCCGGCTTGGGCAGGGATGTGCTTTCTCTTTCTCTCTGTATTTCTTGTCCTTTCCTCAGATGATGGATGAATGTGGCCCGCTCTATAATTGGGTTTGTGGTGGTGTGGCGTGGCCGATGCTACTCGTAATTCGTTACCCGGTGGGCACCTGTGAACCAAGTCAACAGGTGCCCACTGGGTAATGATAAAATGAGTAGCAGTTTCCGGCCTTGTTGCGGCTAATGGGCTATTGTACTATACTTGCTCAAGAATGCCCGCCATTAGAAAAAAAAAAGTATGGAAACAGGGGAGCAATGTGACAGTTCTACTGAAACTCTACAGCTTTACACTCGCTGCTCAAATAGGCTGTCCGCCTGTGATGTCGAAATTATATACTATAATTGAATATTATATGAATTTTCATCTGCATTTTAGTTAATGATTCACTTATAAAATTTATTAGTTTTACTTGTTCAGGCATGGAAAATAAATGAATGCTGAGAAACATATTTTTTATTATAAAGTTTCGATAGTATTTAATTTGTTGGTTTTATCAATATACAATCCTTAACCTGAATAAATGCCGCTTTTCTCTATTACTAATGACGCAGAAATGTATACTTAATCGGGTACAAGAGAAGAAAAATCAAGAGAAAATCTCTTTCCCTTAAGTGGAAAGTAGTGGTCATAAGTGTTGTGTTGGCTATGGGTGCAAAAACTGTTTTGTTACCTTCTCACTGCCGTAGAATTTCCAGGGTTACCATTAACTAACTAAGTAACAATACTCCAACAATCAAGTACAAAGATCTTTGCTGTGATTGATGATGGCGCTTAAGCGAATGATCTTATTACCTGCACTTTCTTTACTTGGCGCACTTTGAGGCACTCTGGCGAAAAGATATCTTTTACCAGACAACCTAGATATAGAGTAAATTCGTTTCTTTTATATTTTGTTACAAGAAAGTAAGCAGAACTTGATGTTTAAGATTTCGAATCTATTACTTTAACATGTTTCTTTATAAACCATTACTATAAGGATTTTATAGCATAAAATGTCTACATTTTGGTTTTGGATTGGGATTTTTAGTTTCAAGTTATTATTTCTTAGGCTTGCATGTATATTGTATGTAATAAAATATTTTTTTCCAGGATCTAAAGTTGCACACACAAACCTACTTTTTAATAATTTCTAAATTGATTTAATACGATATGATATTTAACACAAGAAATTATATTTAATCGTTATTTAATAAACATTCATTCATCTTTAATTTTCCCACATTGTAATATCACTTATTCAAAATTCCATTGCAATTTGTTTTTATCAGGGTATAATTTGAAAAAATATGAAATGAAAATACGAATAATCAATTGCGCTACAATCTCCCACTTCTGAAAGTTTCGGTATCGAAGAATAAATACGTTTAACAAGATATACTATATAAAGTATATGTGAAAAATATTAAGTATATTCCTTAAAAAAGTGTGTAAAAATGTCTTCCTAATTAAGATTTAAAGTTCAAAAAATTAGTTTAAGAATTAGTGATTCAGAATTTCTTTTAAAGCCCGAAAAGACAGCTTTTAAATCTTTCAGCATTTTGTTTCATTATTTGGATCAACGAAATAATATTATCGAATAAAATTCTAAATACAGTTTTTAATTAAGAAAAATGTAAAATATTCCATTATCAAATTACATTGGAATGAAAGAAATGAAGACTATAAAAAAAATTGGAAAAGAAAGAAAATTAAAAGTCCCCTTTAACCCTTTTTCATTTTGTTGCTTAAAGCAGTGAAATTAAAGGCGTTTTAGAAAGTACTCAATTTCTGGAATGTGTCTGAATTATAAAAACAAAACTACGTGATCCCTAAAGAAATGCTTTTATCACAAGATTTTATAAACATGGAGGGGGGTATGTCATAAAATTAATTTTCAATTAATTCAAGAAGTGGGGAATTCAAAGGAAAAATGTTACTGATTTTTTTTATTAATAATGCCACTTTTGTTTTTAAATGACATTTTGAAATCAATAAATTATGAAAGAAAAGATTTTTGATGCGCATCAATGCATTGTATCAACATTTATTTAACGTCAAATATATTGTTTGACAATTTATAATTTTCAATGATAGCTGCTATCAAATATAAGAGTAATCAGTTTGAACATAGTGATTTAAATAAAAGCACTTGGTTGCAAATATAGTCATTATTTGGCGTTAAATTCAATTTGTCAAAACAATATGTTGACCTTATTTTTGCAATGAGAAAATAAGAATCCTTTTGAATTCTTGATCGAAAAAAAGTACATTTTCACAGTTCATATGAAAATTGATATTTGAAATTTAACTTCCTTTTATGTATATGTTTTTTTCACGTGAGATAACTAAATTTGCTTTTCCTTGTTTTTCAAATTAAAAAACTGTGTAGTGACAGATAAAGTCGTCCTTCAAGATAGAATTACTGATGTCTTTTGCTTATTAAATGCAAGTTTTATAAAGTTTACGTATTATTTTTATTTTCTTACATTTTAAAAATTCTTATTCATTTGAAATAATATGAAACATTCGTTGACGAACTTTAAATTGAATGCTATTTCCCTTACACAAGTCAAAACCATTCAATTGATGTTTCTTTGCGAATTAAAATTTTATTCGATATTTTTTTATGGATATACTGTCTTTTTGATAAAATTATTTCTGAAGAAATATAGGCAAAAAAGAAACACGGATTGATAGTATAATTACAAAGATCAAGAGATATTATAATACCAAGTGAGAGAAGTTTATATGGATTTTTCAATTACCTCTTATAATAGGATCAAAGGAATGTTTTGTTAATTAAGAGAAAAAAAATTGGTAAAATTTCTTATAATGTAAAGCGAACTGTTCATTTGATCAAAAGTTATCTTCTCAGGCAATATGCTATTGATCAAAAAAATGAACACCTAAAATCCCATTAGCCCTAAAAAGAAAATTAAAAGATCTCTTTCCTAATATGCTCGATTTTAATACATATTAATGTTTTAAAATTTTTTGTACTGACGCCATTTTTACATTATATTTTTATGTTTTCATTCTTATTGCTATTTTTTGTACAAAATATTGTAATTTTTTACAAACAAAATATCGTATTTTTTTACAAAATATTGTATTTATTATATTTTTGTAGTATTTTTTTTCTAAAAACTTTTCCCTTAAAGCGCTTTTTAAAGGAAAAATTACATTTTTTTAAAGCTTATGCCTTAAAGTTCGTCAGAATTTTTTAAAATGGCCTTCGGGATAAAATTAAAGTTGGGAAAATTATCCATGATTTCAATCGAGTAAGAGTTACTGTTTTAATCAATTTACTCGATGTTGAATTGTGTTAAGCCAAAATAGTAAATGCAGTGCAGTATACTATGCTATAAAGTTTAGAAGTTCCATAAAAATATTTATTTGAATAATACATTGTGCTTATTTCAAACTTCTATTATTTAACTGTGCAAATAGCATCAAAGCCACGAAAAACAATCCTTTTTTCTGAAGGATTAATATCATAACTTTTCTATATTAGACTCAAAAATATGAAGTTTCTTAATATACGGCAGGACATTAGTCAAAAGTTTTACTTTATTTCATCCACATATTTAATATTGTGCATATTTTGAATTTCTATTTTTATCAAAGATTGAATATTATCCATTACACTGCCTAATCTGTCTAGTGGTTAGCGTAACTGACTACGGATGGGGAGGACCTGGGTTGAATCCTGGCTCGGGCATATATGTACTTTTTCTCTGTGTTTCTTGTTCTTTCCTCAGATGATGAATGAATGTGGCCCGCCCTGTAAACGGGTTTGTGGTGGTGTGGCATGGGCGATGATACTCGTACCTCCGTGACTTAGTTCACAGGTGCCCACCGGGTAACGATAAATGAGTAGCAGTTTCCGGCCTTGTTGCTGCAAATGGGCTAATGTACTTACTTGCTCAAAGATGCCCACCATTAGAAATAAAAAAAAGTATTATCTATTATCAATGCCACATCTTTCAATCTATACTTCAAATTTATGCATCATAAGCAATGTATATCTCATTTAGGCTGTAGAAATATAAATTAAAGTACTATTACTTATTTGATTTCAAGATAAGAAGGAAGAAAATATTACAAGAACTTATTTTTATGATTTCAAAATAACAACTTTCTTAGATAAAATCTGCATAATAATGTATTTTACAAAATAGGCTAATTAAAACACTTTAAATATTGAATTTTTTTTTATAAAAGAATTACAGATTGTATTGAATAGGCCTTTACTAATGTCTATAGTATATTTATTACAATAAAGTAAAGCTGCATTAATTTTTTTGAAGGAAGATTAAGAATCTTTAGTTGTACTGAACTGGAAAAAAATATATAGAACTTAATTTATAAACTGGTATAGAAAATGTAACAGATACAATAAAAATAATGAACAAAATACTTTCTTAATTTCATCCTGATTATATATATAGTGCACAACTCTATTTAATGGAAGTTACTGTTACATTTAAGCGAGCATATTTTTAAAATGTTCATTTTATTTTTTATAGTTAATTCATTTTATCAATCATTTTTATAAGTAAACTCATGTTTTTATATTAAATATTCATATATTTCCAATAAGTAATTTGCAAAATATTGTGAGTTTGTTCCCATTTTTACTTTTATTCTTTATAGGTTTTTTTTATTATTATAATCTTTAAATAAGTAATATATAAAAATATACGAAATTTTATTTACTCTGTCTGCAAGTATAGAAATATGTATAAGATATATAATAAAATTGAATGGTTAGATGTTTTTAATAATCATAATTTTAAAAAAAATTTCGAAGAAACCTGAATTGGCTTATTGTATGAGTAGGCTTACATTCTGTAATACATTTTTTTCTTAATGGTCTTCTAAGAAAATGACTAAATCACATTTAAAAATAAGCTACAAAAATATCTAGAAAGAAGTATGTCATTAAATTACGTGTTATAACTGAAACATCTTTTCATGCAGATAACAAGTATCAAATAACAAGTATTTTCTCGTAGATAACAAGTATCAACATTTGCAATATGCGAAAAAAGATCATCGACTCTCTTTAAATTTATGTTATAAGTACAACAGATATTTGTAACATGAATTTGAAGATTTGATAATCACAATTAAGCAAGTTGATTATCACCTAATAACATAAAACTGAGCCTTTATAAGTAAATACTTAAAACATTTTTTTATTTATTTTTTATTTTTATTTCATACACATAGAATAGCTTAAATTAGAAATTTTGATATCATTGAAATTACGTAGATCTAAAAAAATATCAAATCTATTTTATTGGGATCACAATTCGTATTATTATTTCAAAATATCCTTCAGAGGAAAAAAGAAAGTTTTTCAAAAATACTTAAAAGAAATTTTGGATACAAATTTCCAATTGGACAGTTTATCGGTAATAATACTCTTTAAGATTTTATGATTTAAGCCTAAATTCAATTCCTTATTTTAAGATTATATTTTTAAATATGTAGTTATTTCCAAATAAAGCATTTTTTGTCATTAATGCTGCGAAATTATATTTTTTTAAAAACAACCAAGTAATGAATAGAAAATTGTCTTCCAAACTTTGATAGCAGTACATCCAATAAATATCTAAAAATTAATACTAATTAATGGATTTTATAGAATCCCACAGCCACTGCCTTCAAATAAAAATATAATTCTCAGATTATTCTAATTTTTAAATGTATCCAAAGCACATTGTAAATTTTTTGTCTAAAAATAAATTTTTACTACTTCCACATTATCTACCTACTTCATAAATTTAAAAAGCACAGTGTATTATTTTGTATTTTTTTAACTTTCCAGAAAAATTAATTCTGATAATAAACTTTGCATAAAATTAACATGTAGGATCCAATCCTCGTTGATCAAACAGCATTGTAAAATGAATTTTGGTCGAGTATATATGTGAAATGAGTATATACTAAAGTATAAAATTATACTATAGTAAAATTATTGCAAAGTTCATCGGATAGTAAAGAAATTCTTGTATATATATATATATATATATATATATATATATATATATATATATATATATATATATATATATGTACACACATATATATAAATATACATATATATATATATACATATATATGTACATATATATACATATATATATACATATGTGTATATGTATATATATATATATTTGTGTGTGTGTGTGTGTGGGTATATTCTCTCTCTCTCTCATTTGAATAATATTTATTGAATTATAAATTAACATTATAATATAAAAAAAGTGTTATTTTTTTCTTTTACATTACTTTTAATTATGAAAATTAATTATAATGATAAAATGTTTCTATGTTAAATTATGTTAATATAATTCTTATGTTAAAAAAATTATAATGATGACATGTTAAATTCGTAGCTGTGATCATCATATGCGGAATGAGATATAAGAATTTTAATCATAATACTTTTCTGGTTTTCTATTTTGAAGAAAAAATGTATTAAAAAAGGAAACAAATTTCTATTTTGATAGATGATTTATTGAAGAATATATAGTAATATTCTAATCTGTTTTTTCAATAAGCAATGATGCTCTATGATTGCATCTTCACGAACTTTGATAAAGTTGTTGTCGAATAGCTAGGACTATTTTAACTTCATAAATGATAAAATAACGCGAAAATTATTAAAATAATTGCCATATTTTAAGAGTTTTCGTGAGAAAGATTGATGCTTTTAATCTCGTTTGCATCAAATACGACGTCATTTCACGAGTTGAGAGAATTTATTTCTCACGTAGTACATAAATCACTGACTTTCTTCTTTCCAAAGCTGCGAACTTGGTTTGTTGCCAGTGATTTTCCTGAGATAAAATCGGTGATAAATCATCCTTAATGTCCCTCTTTGCACCTGCAGATGATTCTTAAATAAACATTTCACGCGGTAATTGGTTAAAATCTTTTTTGGATTCATGAAATTTATATCTCAAGATATATGTGAAACCATCTAGGAAGTGTGACGTTAGAACTTCTTTGATGTTTTTACGGCAAACGCTCTGTAACTTTGTCTCCGACTGTTTGTAAGAGTTTCCCATTTCGAGTTAATGATGCTGAGTAAGTAAATAAATATACGCAAAATAATTACTTTTGTCGCACTCTACAAGTGTTAGGTGCCAAGTCCCTAAAATATACGTCTGAAGTAATGCGGCAAACTTATATATAAACATTTGCAAAACTATGTTTAAATAGCAAATATGATATATAATATTACATACAAATTTTATATATTAGTATACAGAATTAGATTTTCTAATAGTAAACTCTTTGAAATTATTAGAAAATATTCTTAAGTAATCAGTTAAACCCATATTTAGTTTAGCTGCATTAACTATAGAGTATTAAACTAAAATAATACGTTCAATTCCAGACCTTGCTGAATATTGCAAAAAATGTGATATTTTTACTTAAATGCAATCTTGCAGATTTTCTTGAAGTGTAAAGGGTCTCTTTTTCACTAATAATTAATTCTAACACTACAATAGAAAAATTGGTAAAAAAATCTTGTTTAAATTTCAGCTACATTTTCAAACATTTTACTTTGAAATAGGCATTTAATTTTACAAATTGTCTATCATGTGATATTTTTCTTTACCTTATACCTGGGGAAATACAAATGTTTTTTGAGAAAGGTATGAAGAATTACAGATTATGATTAATGATGTAATTTAGTTTAAAAAGGCATTTTTAAAATAAATATTTATATAATGTTAATCATAATTTCATTTACAACACAAATAAAAGGATACAATATATTAAAGGGATGATTTACTGTTTTTATATATACTATGGATTTCATTTACAATTTTTAAGTACATAAAACTCAATCGTGTGTACATATTTCAGACAATATCCAACATATATTCTAAGCATCTCGTCCTTAGCAAGATCATCTTATTTTACTACTAAATTTTATTATTATTATTTTTTTGCATCTTATTTATTTGTATTCCCCTTTACCTAGATTAAACAGATATGGCAAATATGGCTACGACCATATTTTTGTAATTAAAAATTAGAACTTGCTGTATCCACTATTTTACATTAAATAAAGTATGGTGCAGTTTTTTATACTATAAAAGCACCTGCATTGGGATAGATATTTGAAAGTATTCTCAGTAATTCTGAAGATATGAATACAGTGTCTACTTGAAAAACTTCTCCTTGGAAAATATACTTATGATATTTATGAACATTGTAAGAGCACCTTCACTGAAGTAGATATTTGGAAGTGTTCTCAGGTTTTTTTTATTTTCATTTTTATTTTTTTTTCCAAGATATGAATACTGTATCTACTTGAAAGATTCCCTGGGAAGTATACTTTAATTTACTGCCATTTTGTCCAGCATCTTTGCGATTCAGCTTTTCAAAATGTTAATCAAACTTATGAATATCTAGTGGTTGGAAGTTTATTAAGCTCTCCAGTATTCATGACAGACCAAGAGAACTTTTTGCGGAGTACAACCCAACAGCTTAAGCACATGGAAGTCCATGTAGTCATGATTCACACAAATCATTTTTATTATCATCGGCTTTAACAACGGAAAATAGCACTATTGATTTTGTCTACATGCAGTTATATTGCATGAATAGTTGTTTGAAATAGAATGATGTTTGAAAAGCCTAAAGCCTCGCAAATCCTTATAAAATGATATAGATTTCATAAAAAAAAGATAAATTAATTGTTGAAAATCCAATCATTTATAAATTACGCAAATTAATTGTGAAGGGGAAATTTTCAAAGAAATAAATATGTTGGTATATTTCATTTCGTTTTAATAAAAATGTTTTGATTTTTTCTTAAAGTTATTTTAGTAAATGCTCAAACATAATTGAATTTGTATTATGATTATGATTTCACATTACTTAAAAATTACACAATGATCAAATGCTGATTGTATTGGATAAATCATTATGGAAAAAGAAGTATTTCTTAATTTTTAACTACAGTCAAAAGCAATCAAGGATGAAAAGAAGATAGATTGAAGTAGCTAAACAATATGCAACTTATCAATCTAATAGCGCAACTAGACCTTATTCGGACCTTGCGCCATTGAAACCAACCAACTTTAAATCTAATAGTCTTTGATCCAATCAGAACTGATCCCATTAAGTCTCTCAGCAAGAATGATTATTTTCTTTGTCTGGAAATCATTTACTGGAAAGAAGACAGATTATAGCTAGTTAAAATATGTGTACATATCTACCTAATGGCGGCTTTTGATGAATCAGAATTTATCTTATTAATTTCTCTCTGCAAGAAGAACACCTTTCTTCATCAGTCTACGTAACATGGAAGCACAAGAGAATGTAAGAACTAAAAAATGTGTATTAGTTCTTACAATTTAGATTTGCTCAAAGAATTTTGCCTTAAATTCAGGATTGCTTTTTCTCTATCTCCATTGAATCAATGGAAGAATGTTTAATGTAGAAGAATTCATATTACTTACATTAAATATGATACATTCATATTTGATAACATTAAACTAAATGTCTTATAATTACATATTTGAATGATTACAAGCAATATTTACTAAAAAATTGTAGTTGTTATGGCATCTTAGAAAAAGACTAAACAGCACATTTAGCTTCAGCTGCCATTTTTCTAAGGGCATAAAAAAACAATAACTCTTGTTTCATCTTGAACATAAATTTCAATGCATTTTATGATCTCGTAAAACTATACGCGCATTTATAGCTAAACTTTTCAGCACAAAGAAAGTCAATAAAATTTTGATTAAATGCATTTTAACGTTGCCTTAATAAAACAATTTCATTTATTACATACATTTAAACTTAGTTAATTTTTATTTGTAAGTCAAACATTCTACCTATTTAATTAAATTTTATAATGAACTGTTTTTATGTAGTTATTATCTTAAAATAGCTGATTAATTACTTGATTATAAGATGGAAATGCTTGAATTTTTGAAACTATAAATACCTTCATAATTGTTTTAACTTCATAACCTGCTTAGTTACTAACATTTTTGAATATTTATAGAAAATTAAAAAAAGTATAGTAAATAAATATATGTATGGCCCCATTATACAAAATGTATCTAAATCATAATTTTTTTAATCAATTTATATATTGGATCAAACATAACACATATATAGTTCATTTTTGTGCCACATAGTTAAAGTGCTTTGAAATATTTTACTGCATTTAAGCTTTTTAAGATATCATTTACTTTAATAAATTTTATTTTAAAACTTAATAAACGTTCTTACAATTAATTTAACACAACTATTTTTTCAATTGTTAACAAATGCTTTCTCCTTTAAACTTTTTTTACTTTTTATAATCTTTACTAACTTTTAGATCCAATTAGTTATTATTTTAAATTAGTGCTAGTTACTTTAGCGTAATTTGAACCAATTAAATAAATTTTTGCCTCATTAAAAGATAGTTAACATTGAAACATTTTTATATTGGTTTAAGTGTTTTATTTTTTAATTGTTTTTACTTTAATCTTACTTTCTTATTCAACTTTTAGAATCCAATTTTATTATTTCAATTCACATTATAATTTCTTTAATTTTCCTCCCCTATGTTTTAAAAGTTAATC
>JAPDSC010013781.1:17886-38388 GCA_026290005.1 Latrodectus geometricus | reverse complement strand
TTTTAGGTGTATTTTTTCAATCTTCTCATTATTCAGTACTACAAACTTTTAAAATTTAGTTATAGTTAACTTCACATAACTGTAATATATTCTCCTAATGCATTTAAATTAATGCATTCATATTTAATTTTAACATAATATTTATCCTATTATATATTATGTATTTTTATACCCTTAGATTAAAGTATCTGATATAATAAGCGTAATACTTCTATTTCAACAATTTTTACATAGTGAATTTCAAAAATAGATGATTTTCAACACTATTAATTAACTTTATAAAAAAATAAATGGTTATGTTCTTTTAAAGTAAGTATTTTTAATGTAGAGTAAGAGCTCTTTAAAGAGCAAACAATACCAAGAGCATAGCAAGCTACATCATAAAATTATGCGTAAATCTGTATTTATTAAAAAAATAGTATATGTAAATCTAGTCATTAAAATATTTGGAACATAATAATATTTCAAATTATTGAATATTATAGTTAAATGATGCAATGAAATTTTTTGTATATCAAGAAATATAATTTGGAAGAAAATTTTACTATATACTAAATACTCACTGATAAATAACAAAATCATTAACAATTGTGGTCGATTAAATTACGATAATTATTGAAAAAGAATTTGAAATCATTTACTGAAATTAAAATTAACCTCTATCTAACAAACATTTTATATTAAATAATTTAACTGAAATACTGTTCTTAGTATTGAACTAAAAATATAAATATCTAATTAATTTACAAAGAATGTTTTTGAATTTATGCTACATGTTCTTTTGAAAATTTACATTTAAAATAATTAAATAAATAATTACTTCTCCATTTATAAGAATATTATTTGCAAGTATTGTTTCAAATTCTTTATTGTTTACTTTTCATTTAATTTAACTCATTTAATTTTAAATCATAATTTTCAAATATTAGGAAGCATTTGAATTTCTGAGAAGTATAAAATGTGTATATCATTTTTTTTAAGTTAATGTATTTAGCAATAACAAATGTTTCGATATAATTACATAGATATTGAAGAGAACACAGAGAAGTTCAGCTAAATATGTTTTAATTCGTTTATTACTAGAAAGATTTTTATATCATATACGAAGTAAATATCTTATTTAAGTTATGATAGACTATTTATTTTATTAATACAATTTTCATGTATACTCATTTATTGCGTGGGCCGTTACATGATCCATTATTTTTTGTGAAAAAAATTGCTTTTAACACATACTTTATGTGCTGTATATAATATTATTTGCATTAATGTGCTTAAATAAAGTTGTTTCGCATGCAACAGATAACAGCTAGGCGTGACCTGACAATTTTATAAATGAATGGTTTGAAAAATTACTAGATGCGAGCGGAAATCTTAATTTAGATGTTAACAATTAACCACTCTTTTCCCAGTTGGATTCCCGCCAACTTCCTTACTTTAATTAGGAATTGTATACACATTAAGATATACAAAGTGTACTTCTTAAGATATTTTGGCTTAGAAGTCAATTGTCTTGTAACAGAGAGTTGAATGTATTTTAAAAGAGTTAATCTTTATCTTGAATGCATTTCACGTCAGCTTTGAATACTGGAAATATTTTATCCATTTATAATTTTACTTTAAAAATGAAAAATGAATGAAAGAAATTCTCAAAAAAGGATTTCAATATTTTTCATTTTTGACAAATATCTCAATAAATGGTATCAAATTTATCTACAATTTTTGAAAAGAAATTTTCGCAAACTTGATTAATCAAAATTATCATACTTCAATTCTGAATTGAAAATGTTTGATAATATAAATTCATAAATTATTTTTAATATTAGGTTATTTTTTTAAATAACAATTTTAAATTGAATTTAAGAGATTGCAGGAAACATTTCCTATTCAAAGAAGTGATTATTCAAAATATTTACTCGGCTGCTTTGAAATATTGATACATTTCTTGTAGAAATATTTCCGTACCACGATTCAAAATAATTTTCAGAAAACTGATTCATGAATTTGGATATCTAATTTTTTGATTGTGATAACCTCATCATCCATCTGGTTTTAGGAAACGAAAATACAGGATTCACAAATTAATGGATATCTTCTTGAACCTTCATGGTATTCGACATTTTATGTAGGTTTCAAAGAGTTTATTACTGAATGAGTGAAGATAATGAATTCATAAATTAGTAATAAATGACATAATACTATTGAATAATATTCTACCATTTGCATGTTGGCAATTAAAAATATTTTACAGATTTATGTATGTTAAATGTACTTATTTTTTATTACAATGACAAATTTATTTATCGAATTTTTTATAAGCAGCGTTAAATTTGATTACAGCTGCTGAATACTTATGAATAAAACACACGTGAATATTTTCCATAATTTTAATATAAATCCTTTTTTACTCCATGAAGAAAAGAAACCATAATATATATAATTTTTGAAATAGTTTAAATTCGCTATTCATGAATATCTAGAATTCCAAATGAAAGAAAAGCTTAATACTTTTTAGAGAGGAAAAATTCATAAATTTAAGAAATTTTTGCAGTTTTTACACAAATATAAAGAGTCCTTGTATTTGATTGATACAATTTTTTAATCGCAGCTCAAAATTATTTTGAGATTTTTTTATAATTTGGAGAAGAAATTGTGTTATTTTATTTTTGTTTAGTTTGTTAAAAGTCATAAAATAATATTTGTGGCAAAATCTTTCTTCAAAAACATGGCATTAGATATTTCAGGCTTTTTATTTTCCAAATATTTCATAACCTTTTAGGAAATTTTTGAAAATATAATCAACAAATTTTATAAAGGAAAAAAAAAGTCTAAGCCTTACCATCAGATATATTGAAACTATCTTTAAGTTAGGAATTCAAAAATGATTTGAGCTTAAAAAATATCATAGAAAGAAGTTGTTCCAAACTATTTTAAAAAGGCTTATCATTTCTTGTTTATTTTTAAATATTTACAGATAACTGTAAAACATTATCTACTCATTAATTAAGAAAACCTCCTATAATTAATATTATTAATTTCCTATAATTATGAGTTATATATCAAGGTGTCTGTTATAATTAACTTCCGTAATTATGAGCTATATATCAAGGTGTCCGTTATTCATTACCCTCCATATGTAACAAAGATAGTACCGGCAAATTTCTTTTTGTTTCTTCATCTTAAACTTGAAAAATTTACGCTTCGTTGCCATTATGGTTTTTCAATCACTCATGACTGTAATAATGTGACTCATGATATGTAACTCATTAATAAAGAAATCTTTTAATAATTATAAATAAAGAAAAGATAAATATATATATAGATATATATAAATATATATATGCATATATATATATATATATATATATATATATATATATATATATATATATATCATTAGAACCACAAAACCCAAATTTCATATTTTGAAATAATCTAACATTAATTTAACTAAATATTTTCTTGAAATAAACTTTTTATGTATTTTACAACAATACTACATTTATATTTGACATATAATGATTTATTATATATTTTAAAAGGAGAGAAAAATATTTTATGTGATATGTGTAAGAATTTTACGATTAAATAAATTGCAAGGAAAAGTGGTTTTCTTTAGATTGAAATTTATATAATAGAATTGACAGCTCAGATTTACAAATAAGCAAAATCAAAAAGAAAAATGAAAAAAAGTTTGAGTAAACCTTTTTATAAATGAAACAATGATCGTATATGGCCGCCCAACCTGTTTAGTGGTTAGCGTAACTGACTACGAATGGGGAGAACCTAGGTTCGAATCCCGGCTTGTGCATGGATGTACTTTCTTTTTCTCTCTCTCTGTTTCTTGTCCTTTCCTCAGATGATGGATGAATGTGGCCCGCCCTATAAACGGGTTTGTGGTGTGGCGTGGGTGATGCTACTCGTGACTTGGTTGACAGGTGCCCACCGGGTAAGGATAAAATAAGTAGCAGTTTCCGGCCTTGTGGTGTTAAATGGGCTAATGTACTTACTTGCTCAAGGGTGTCCGCCATTAAAAATAAAAAAAAATTATTTTATATTTAGAAAACATAAAAGCAAACTTTTAAAACAGGATTAATAATAAAATTATGGTATGTTCCATAATTATACAAAAAATCAAGATAAAAAATAAATTTCTTTTTCACCATGTATTTTTTCAGTCACAAGCAGGAAATGTGTTTAGGGCGTCTTTCCTTGAAATTTCAAATTAATGAGACTGCTTTTTTTTGAAATATCTATGTTAAATATTCAACAGACAGACAAGTTTTGCAACTCAAAGCGAATCGTAACATAATTAAAATTCAGTAAGAATAAAGTCATTGCGTTCTAAAAGGCATAACTAAAATATCTACATCATAAAAAGAGACAGTTTTTTGTGAAGTTTGTTGTTTATTTTATATTCTCGTCAAATATTAATTCTCAAACTAAAAAAATGCAAATGTTGTCAATAATGGAGAAATCAAATATGAGTTTCAGCATTTCGCTTAGTAATGCATAATTATTTTGATAATAAAAAATTCTTAAGTTAACTAAATTTTGCTCCTAATAATTCAATACAAATAATTCTAAGCTTTTATGGAAAATATTGTATATGATATTATTTCAACAAAGTAATTAAGAAAGTAACTCCAATTTAATTAAAAATATTTTCATTGTGCTTGCAACATTTGAGAAATAAAATTTAAATACAATAGCTCCATTCTTATCTCAAATATCACCATAAACTATTGTATTAGCAACGCTAGAACCATTAATTAAAATCGGTGGGCATAGTTATTCTTAATGGAAATAATGATTTCAACATGCTTCGGTAATAGAATTTTCATGTAAATAACATATTTTCGAGAGATGATATCGTAATTATTATCTTAATTACTCATTTTGTGATATACGTATTGTTCATGATTTAACTAATGATAATTACGCCTTCATTTCTTGATATTGATATTCCTTAGATAATTTAAGAAATATTAAATTTATATTAAACAAATTATGACTTGAAGTGCTTGTAATTCGAGAAAGTTCGAAGCCATAGATGGAATATTTGAATAAATTAACCCTAAATTTTTCAGAAAGATTTTAAGATAAGGAAACTCACAGCTTAAAAATAGTTTTTCTTCATTACACCTATTCCCCAATTTACACTGAAGATAGGTTCCTTAGAAAACCGTGTAAATCGAAATCGTGGATTCTTATACGTAAAACCGTGTAAATCGAAAACAAACTAAAATGTGCATAATTCAGTCATTTATTTCAACGTAAAATAAAACTAAATATATCTTAAAAACATTGAAATAACTGTCTATTTATAAAATGACAAAAATATAAAGGTATGTTTGTAATTCATTTTACATATAGAAACGAGAAATATAAATGAAAAAATTTACCAGAAATTTATATATATATAGTTACTGTTATCACTTTCGTAGACTCTTAATCTTTTATTCCTGTTGGGTATGATATCACTTTCATCACTCGATAGAGGTTGATGCGATTTAGTTCGATGTTAGATAAATTCGAAACAACTTCAGATGGGCGAACCTTGGTTGTGAAATCCGTAATTAACAATTGTGTTTCGTTTTTGATCAAATCTTTATAGACCTCCTCATATTGAGTTAAGCGTTGAGTTACCTGAAGGTTCGCTTAATGTACTGTGCCTTAAAGGTCGAAACTATCCCTTGATCAAACGCCTGCAATAAAGAAGTCGTATTCTTGGGTAAAAATACAACTTGCACATTTTCGTGATGTAAATCTTGAGGATGGCCTTGAAATTTAAAAACCTTGTAAAAGTGAAATCGTGTAAGCCGAGTGCCGTGTAAATCGGGGGATATGTGTATATTCTTTCTCATTAATTCAAAATATTGACATTAATATGTCTAGGTCAGTATTTAAGCTTTAACAGAGGAGTCATGTCCAACCTAATATTTAAAAAATGCATTGTGTAAATATTTACTTGTTTTAACAAGTTTTTATTAAATTAGCTTGAGTCTCTAGAATAGTTTTAGATGTGTTAGAGTAACACAAATATTCAGAATATATGTCAGAAATAATAGATGTCTCAAAAAAATCTGTCACAAAAGAACTTTTAATCTTCTGCCAAATGTGGTTGCCAGGCACACAATATATAATGACGGCATGTAGTAAAATTGCACATACAACGTTATCGCAAGCTCTTAAGTTGAAATAGAAAAACATCATTATGTTTAAATCCTCAAATACCGAGAAATTCACTAAAATTTTTAGTGCTTGTTAGCGATTTTCTTTAAAAAAAATAACGAGGAAAACTCCGCATTTATCTCAATTGTACTCAATTTAAATAAAAATAATTTAATGGCAAAATCAAGCGTTTCTCTTAAATAATGCTAAAACCTACAATACCTATCACATTATTTGTGACACAAATAGATTATGTCTTCAAACACACGTAAAATTCTTAATTTATTCAAAAATCCTAATTAATCAAATAATTATGGAAGACATCAGATTTTTAAAAATAGCTGTAATACATAAAAATTTAAATATTTCATAAATTTAGAACTTAATAAAATGTGTATATGTGGTCATAGTCTGAAAAGAAAAATCGCTCCTTTACTTGTTATTTTTGTACCGAATGCTTTCATTGTTCTGTAATCTCTATTTTTATGAGATGATATTTTAATTTAAATACTATGCGATCCTAAAATTTGCTTTTAAATATGTTAAATCAACCTCAAATCACACGACAAAGAGTCATTTTGTTTTAGATTTGCATGATTACTATAGAAGCACGATATGTAGGTTTTTGCCCCTTATACTTCTTATATACACTTTGATGAACTAAGGATTTGGTTCTGATAACTATTTTTTGAAATGATAGTAATGAAATACTTTTATAAACAATTAGTGATAGATATAAAATATATAAAACTTTTCATTTAAATATTTTTAAATAACATCGTTATCTATTTTATGGTCAGTAAACATAATATTCTTTATTTGGATGCTAACGTGCATACTTAAAGACCAATATCAAATTTCACTATTTCAGCAAAACTTTCCGAATAAATTCTGTCGTTTTTCCCGATATTATATATATATAATATGCTTCCTGAAATCAAATATCTTAAATTCACTTTCAAGTTACTCAAAACATTAGGTCAATAAAAGAATGTTATTAAATTTGCAATGAAATGTAGGAGTTTTTATCCTTCGCATTGGCAAAAAAATTCTAAGGAGGATATTCGTAGAATTTACCTAATCTAAGTAAATATCGAGCAGTTTAAGAAAGAAGGCTCGATCTGGAATGAAGGATGGATTTGAGAAGATAAAAGAAGAAGCATTATAAAAAAAGCTATTGAAAAATCGAAAACTTTAAAAAAGGAATTTTTACACACTTTCTTTTAATAAATATGATTTTAAACAGAACAAATATTAGTAGACAACAATTTCTTGTCTCATTTTTCAATTAATTTTCTCTTTCATAAAGTTTTATTAATAAACTTTCTAACGAAATAAATTTGAGAGACAGATCGTGAGATCTGATTTATCATATTTTAATTTCACTAGTTAAAATAACTAATTGGATAATATTGTTCTCCATTTCTTTAAATTCTAATAACATTTTCAAACAACTAAAAAATATTCGTCCATATAAAGGAAAAAAGACAAAAAATGGGGCATTTTTAATATTTTGAGAGAAATTTTCTTAACGTTTTAAAAAATATTTAAATGTTTGAACACTTTTGTAACACGTTTTCGTTTTCCTTGTTTGTATTTTCATTTTATGCATAACAACAAGTTAATATTTGCGCTCAAAAATTATATAACTTACATCAAGAATAAAACCAAAATTATATAAAAGCAATTTTTATACTTTTTTAAAAATCTTTGTTAATGGTTTTTCTAGAAACTTTTAGAATGTTTCCTCCGTTTTTTGGAGACACTTTATGTCTTCATAACATAAATTACTTCACGAAATGTTTCTGCAAAAATGTGATATTCAAAGAAGTTCATAATTTTTTAAGTTATTTTACATAAGAATTTTGTTTTTTACACATAAAGCTCCTTAAAATAATAAGTTACAATTTCAAACAATCTTAAAAATGTTTCAAAATTATAAGGATTTTTAAACCGTTAATTGAATTTACAATAAATGATATGGAGATAAGGGATTGTTTTCATTGTGTCATTTTCTTTGAAAGTATGAAAGTTTCAATTTGAAATATTATTTATGTTTTTGTTATTTCTCCGATTTATTTTCCTAATTTTAAGTTAAAATTTATCGCTATAGATTAAATAAACATTTATGGTTTCATTACTGTCGCTATTAATAAAAATTCCATCTTATTTCTTAATACACTAAAATAATTTAAATTTAATAATCCATTGTAATTAGCTTCAATTACTTTAACTTCATAAAATTTATTGTCAATAATTGCAAATTGATTCCGACACGATACATTAATATTCAGATGTAGCTGACAAAATATTTTAGAATTAAAACACTTCTGTTAATTAGTTTGTTTAGAAACCTTCTTATTTTCCCAATATATTAAATATTATATTTTTAGTAAAATCTATTATAAAACTAACACATTTTTTCTACTCAGAGATTAAGCAAAATGTCAAACTAAACGTAACCTTTCTACGGATATTTAAACAAAAATCTTAAGTAAATGAATTCCTTAAAAATTTTAAAAATCATAATAAGATATATATGTACATAAATTCATTGAAATCTGGAAAACGAAAACGATACCAAAAATTATGTATTATTTAAAACTTTTATACTGTACATACGTACGTAAAAAAATCTTAAGTAAATGAATTCCTTAAAAATTACGAAAATCATAATAAGATATATATGTATATAAATTCATTGAAATCTGGAAAACGAAAACGTTACCGAAAATTATGTATTATTTAAAACGTTTATATTGTACATTGATGTTCTTTAATACTAATGACGAGTTCAATAAAACTTTTAACAATGCGTAATTATAAATGAACTGTAATAATTTTGGATTTTTATCATATATACGTATTTCAATAAGCGTTGTTTCAAAGAATAATTATGTGTTTTGCCCACATATTTTTCAAGATTTCTAACTTTTATATCAATTAATATAATAATGTTAATATCAAATATACAGCGCATTTTTCGATGAATATTGTAATTTCTCAAGCATACAAATAATTAGGCTTTTTTTTCTTTTGGTGTATAACTTTTTCAACCCTACAGCTTAAAATATGAAAAGAATAAAAAATTATATCCAGTTAAAAGTTTAACATTCTTTAGCAATAAAGCACGTTTTCAAAGAAATGTATATTAACTCTTAAAAATAGTTTTCTCTATCAAAATATGTTATTTGGATAAATATAAATAAAACGTACTATACAAAGTCCAGAAGTATATAGAATAACATGATAGATATCGTACCTAATTATTAGGACAACATAATAAATATAATTTTCATGTCATTTTACGCACAACTGAACCAAATTTTATAAATAAAATAATAATTATAGCAATATAAAATCTTCGTTACAATTTTGCATCATCATCCTTATAAAACCTTCTTACTGTGGTAAATTTTACAATGATATATGTATATATATATTCGGAAAGAATATAAAGTTGGACAACAAAAGCTTAAAATTTGATGTTGAATTTCCTTAGGAAATTAATAAGTTAAAACTGCAGTTGAGTAAATACAATTTAGGTTATTGATTGATTTTTTTTCTTTAGGTCATTGGCATCATGTCAGTTTTCTTCATTTGCGTCTCGATCCTGTCTTTCTGCCTGAAAACACACCCCAATATGCGGGTTCCGGTAATCCGGAACGTAACGGTCCGCACTTCCCCACCGAACATCAACCCGAACGCGACCATCACTCACGCCTGGACTCTAGACAAGACGCACACTTATCCGCACGATGTCTTCTTCTACATCGAGTGTGTCTGCAACGCCTGGTTCACCTTCGAGATTTCGGTCCGCTTCATCGCTAGCCCTAAGAAAAGTGAGTTCGTTTGCGGAGCTGTCAACCTCATAGATTTCACGGCAACTTTATCTTTCTACATCGACCTCGCCCTGCAGAGGTTTGCTTCACATCTGGAGAACGCCGACATCTTGGAGTTCTTCAGCATCATCCGCATCATGCGGCTCTTCAAGCTAACTAGGCACTCGGCCGGACTCAAGATCCTCATACAGACGTTCAAGGCCAGTGCCGGAGAACTCATTCTCCTCGTCTTCTTCCTGGTCCTGGGCATCGTTATCTTCGCCTCCCTGGTCTACTACGCCGAAAGGATACAGTACAACCCGACCAACGACTTTAACAGCATACCGTTGGGACTCTGGTGGGCTCTGGTCACCATGACCACAGTCGGTTATGGGGACATGGTCCCTAAAACTTACGCTGGCATGTTCGTGGGCGCTCTGTGTGCGCTGGCAGGCGTACTTACCATATCATTACCCGTGCCGGTTATAGTGTCCAACTTTGCCATGTTCTACTCGCACACGCAAGCAAGGGCTAAACTACCAAAGAAAAGACGGCGTGTGCTGCCAGTCGAACAAGTAAGGGGCCACGTGATGAGAAGTAATTTACCGTTAAGGTCTGATGGACCACCACCTGCACGTAGAATTAATGCCCTCAAGCAAAATATACCTAAAGATTTCCTAGGAGGACCTAGAACAGGTATGTTTATTTTATATATAATTCTAACTTCTAAATTTGTAATGTAATGAAGAGAATATTATTTATGTTAATTAAACATATTTAAAATTGAATAAATGTGTTTAAGGTGAAATCAGAATTAGTTGGACATTGATATTATTAAAGAATCATAAGTTAAAAGGAAATATTTTAGAGTTTTTCTATTAATATTAAATTTCCTAAAATTTTTACACAAGTTATGTATACTTTGAATATATATTCTATACGTTTTTATATGTTTTAACACTCTCCATTATCATACTTTCACAATAACACATAAAGATCTTATAGACAGATAAATATGAAACTAAGCTAATTGTTCTCATATATGCCATAACTAATAATCTCAGCTGAATGCTACTCACGAGTTGTTTTTTTTTTTTTTTAAGACATAGCTTATTGTCTTGCAATGAATACAAGTTTCTATATATTTCAAATTAGCACTCAAAACAATAAATGATACTATAGGTTAAATTATTACAGAGGGAGGACATTATATAATGAATATTAATATGATACTTTAATTACTTAACTTATAATGAGCATTATATTAACTGAAATATTTAAAAAATATTCTTAATAGCAAATTATCAAAATTAATGAAATGCTTTTAAATGAATGATTGGAAATCTTTTAAAGATCTTATATTAAAGCATAATGACAATGATAATCCTATTAAAATTTTACATTAAAATCTTCAGATATTTGAACACCAACATATTAAACTTTTTGTGAAAAATAAAAATTTTCTAAAATAAATTTATATTTTTTAAAAAGTAAAACACGTGAGGGTTTTATAATTTTCAAAATCTTGTAAATAACCTATTGTGATACAGGAAACAAAAAATGTTGTAAATTATCTAGTGTGATACAGGAAACAAAAAATGTTGTAAATTATCTAGTGTGATACAGGTAACAAAAAATGTTGTAAATTATCTAGTGTGATACAGGAAAGAAAAATTATTGTTAAAATAATAATAATACAAAAACTTTCATTCTTCATGAAGATATAAGTTAGGTAAATTCAAGATTAATAATTCAAGATAAACAATCATAATGAAATAATATTAATTGAAGCTGAAAACTTACACGCTTAATTTCAATAATTAAAAGAATTTGCAAATATTAAAAATAATTGTTTGGATAATTAAATTTTATACTCTTACTCGATGAATTTCCATTAAAAAACGATTTTACTTTTTATTCAGTAATATCCTTTAATCTTAAATATAAACAACATAGGCACATTTTTCTTTGTTCTGAATACAATTTTTATATGAAAAAGATAATATGAATGACATAAAAAGCTTTCTTTATCAAAATAAAAAATTTTTTACAAATAATTCCTTAACGACATTTCTGTCATTAATTTTATAAATTTATTAGGAATACGCAAAATTATTCAATTTGGTTTTTCCTCCTTATGTAAATCAACACATAACGCTTCTAAAAATAATGTTTGAAGGGGTATTATAGTTTCCCAGTAATACTATATTATCTCCTATTGCTTTAATCACAATATTTTTTAACATTCAACATTAAGTAAAGTAAGATAAATAATAACATTTAGATTAAAAAAAAAGCTTAAGATAGATTCAGAAAAATATATTTATGTGAATAGAAGTAGCAACTATTTAATTTTCATTCTGTTATAGAATTTTTCTTATGTGACTGCCTTTTTTGGAACATTAACAGTCAATTATCCCCCAAGTTTTATGTTTATTTATAACCTAAATATCCTTTAAATGCATTCTAAGATTTATATTCTCCGATGAAAATGCGTTAATATGGAAAATAATATGGATTTTTCTCTAAGCATTTTTAGCATCAACCGTTATACACCATCATAAATTACGATTAACTTTTTTAAAACCAAAAATAGTTTTAAATGTAACTTTACTTTTTGGGTAATATTCTTTTTTTACAAAAAGATGCAGACTGTATTAACAAAGAAAAATCAATGAATTTTGCGTCGTAGTGGATATGTAATACTTATAGCTATACTGAGTTGAATGCAAATTAAGTGCTAAGAAGCAGTCACATTAATATTCAATATATTTCTATAGAGAAAATATTTTTATCGTAAAATACCTTGGTATAAAGATATAAGTCTTAATGAAACATTAAAAAAATATAGACAATACGTGATTTATTTAACTGAATTATCCAAAGTGTTTCAGCTATAGCTAAGAGAAGTAAGATACATCTAAAGGACTCGGTATCATATAGGAATATCTTGTTGGAAACACCTACATACCTTAAATTCGTTAAAAAAAAAAAAGAGGGTGCATATTACGAATATATTATCTTCGAAACGCCATTCCGGAACCGAGATAGGGGTATAGGATGCCTGAGTACACGAATACTTAAAAAGTGATGTAAAGGATTTGGTATCATACAGGAATGTCTTGTTGGAAACACCTATATACATTAGAATGCGTTGGAAAGAGACGAATATTTTGAATATATTATCTTTGAAAAGTCATTTCGGGATTAAAATAGCGGCATAAGAGGCCAGAGTACACAAACATTAAAAAAGTGTTGTAAAGGACGCGGAACCATACAGGAATGTCTTGTTGGAAACACTTATACACATTAGAATACGTTAGAAAGGGGCGAATGTTTTGAATATATTACATTTGAAACGTCATTTCGGGACCGAAATAGTAGTATAGGTTGGTTAGGTTTTGTAGGGCAAGGTCCAAAAAAAGACAAGCTGCGCCATAGTGGTATAGGATGCCAGAGTACACAAACATTGAAAAAGTATTGTAAAGGACTCGGAAACATACAGGAATGTTTTTTTGGAAACACCTATACACATTAGAACGCGTTGGAAAGGGGAGAATGTTTTGAGTATATTACATTCGAATCGTAAGTTCGGGACCGAAATAGGAGTATAGGTTGGTTGGTTGGTTGGTTGGTTAGGTTTTGTAGCGCAAGGACCAAAAAGGACAAGCTGCGCCATAGTGATATAGGACGCCAGAGTACACAAACACTGGAAAAATGGTGTAAAAGGCTAGGAATCATACAGGAATGTCTTGTAGGAAACACCTATACACATTAGAACGCATTGGGAAAGAACGAATGTTTTGAATATATTAGATTCGAAATGTCATTTCGGGACCGAGATAGTGGTATAGGTTGGTCAGATTTTGTAACGCAAGGTCCAAAAAGGACAAGCTGCGCCATAGTGATTGATATAGGATGCCTGAAATTTGAAAAAATGTTGAAAAATTGTTGTAAAGGATTCGGAATTATACAAGAACGTTTCGTTGGAAACACCTATACATATTAGAACGCGTTGGAAAGGGACGAATGTTTCTAATATATTAGCTTTGAAAAATCATTCTGGAATCAAGATGGTGTTGTAAGATAACAGAGTACCCAAACAATGAAAAAGTAGTGCAGGCACGAAGCGCAAGAAAGAAAACAACACAAAACAAGACAAAATATTTATTACTCGTAAACATGAAAATAAAATACTGGAATGCAACTTCTAGCTAAGAATTTGCTTGAATAGTCTACTCATGGCTGTGATGAAATCTTTGCAATTTTGCGGAATGGATGTTTGGATGTGTTCAAACATACCAGGAAAGTCTTTGATTTCCTCAGAAGCTGCAATGATGATTGTAATAATACTTTTGGTGCTGTCAAAGGGAGTTTCAGCAACCCATACCACCGAGATAGGAAATAGTTTTCTACCCAGTATTCTAGGTGGAATGTACTACTTCTGGACGTCAGTAAGCATTAAGTCATGATACTTTTTACACTAATTTTCTTTTATATATTGTAAATTTTTTTAAAAAACTCTCCAAGATACGATATATTAAATTACGTACAAAAGTATTTATTGCAGGAATATTTAAAATTTGAAAATAATTTTTATATTTCATAAACATTGTAAATAAATTTTCATATTACATTTCATATATAATCACATTTTCATTTTACATAAACATTAAGAGAGAGTATAACAAATTGATCACAAGAAACAGATAATAACTTGTATTATTAATGTATACTTTATAAATTATTAATATCAAATTTAAATAATTATTTAAACAAATTTATAAAGATATTCACAATACTCGTATTTTAATAGAAAAAAATTAGTTCCCAAAATGAAAGATCTTATGTATTCTAATTTTTAAACAGATAAGTTTTAAATTATTGAGAAAATAATCTACACTACTGATCATTAAAATTGCTACACCAAGAAGGCGACATGCTACAGACGTGAAATTTATACGAAAGGAAGAAGGTGCTGTGGAAAGGAAGAAGGTACCTACTGTACGAAAGGAAGAAGGTACCTATCACTAGCAGCTGAGAAGACATGCATATAATCCGCATGGCCGTAATGGATCGTGCAACCACGTCACGAGCCGTGAGTCATGAAACGGGGTCGTTTGGAAGACAACAAGTGTCTGCACGAACAGTTCGACGACGTTTGCAGCAGCATGGACTCTCAGCTCGGAGACCATGGCTGCGGCTTCCCTTGACGTTGCGTCATAGACAAGAATGCCTTCAATGGTGTGATCAACGACGAATCTGGGCGCATGAATGGCGAGACGTCATCTTTTCAGATGAATCCAGGTTCTGTGTATAGCATCATGATGGTCGCATCCGTGTTTGGCGGCATCGTGGTGAACGCACACTGGCAGCGTGCATACGTCATCGTCATACTGGCCTATCACCTGGCGTGATGGTAGGGGTGCCATTGGATACACGTCTCGGTCACCTCTTGTTCGCATTCACGGTGCTTTGAACAGCGCACGTTACATTTCTGGTGTGTTACAACCCGTGGCTCTTCCTTTTATTCGAGCCCTGTGAAACCCTACGTTCCAGCAGGATAATGCCCGACCGCATGTTGCCGGTATTGTACGGACTTTCCTTGATACGGAACATGTTCGGCTGTTGCCCTGGCCAGCACGTTCTCCAGATCTTTCACCAATAGAAAACGTCTGGTCAATGGTTGCCGAGCGACTGGCTCATCATCAAACGCCAGTCACCACGGTTGATGAACTGTGGCATCGTGTTGAAGCTGCATGGGCATCTGTACCTGTACATGAAATCCAATCTCTATTTGACTCAATGCCCAGGCGTATATTTGCTGTTATTACTGCCAGAGGTGGTTGTTCTGGGTACAGTATATCTTAGGATCTATCCAGCCAAATTTTTTGAAAATTTAATTACTTGTTATTTCTAGTATAATATATTTGTCCAATAAATATCATTTTGTTATCTGTATTTCTTCCTGGTGTAGCAATTTTAATGGCCAGTAGTGTATTTTAAAAATATGAAGCAATATTTACACATTTGTTAATAAAAATAACCAAACAATTCTACTTTAAGAATTTAAATTTTTCCATTCATAAAAAAATTAACATTGTTTTAACAATTAGTATGTGGTATTTATTTCATGAAATTTTGGATATAATTATGCAATATTTTCTCAAACTTTGTCATTTGGTATCTAGTAGCGGATTAACTATTGCATGCGATGAGACAATTATTACATACCAGTCAAAAATACTTCATCAAAAAATATTTGATAAATAATTTTATCAAATTTATCTTTAAATTCTTCAATGATTTCACTTCTTAAATTTTCAAGTGAAATAAATTTCTCGAAATTCAAGTTTATAACACGCTTTTTACTACATTTGGTTTTTCCATCTAATCAATATTATATTTAAAATTTTATATTTAAATTCATGATATTCCTTATATGGATTATAAACAATATCTTTCGCATTTTATTAACTGTTTGCCGAGACTTCTATAAGAAAAAGCCCACACACACAAGTTGTTTTATAATATTTCTTTAGAAACCATTGCCATCAATAAGTTTCTGTCACTTTACCAAAATCTACAAAGAACTCAAATATATGAAAATATTTACTGGCCCTTTAATTTTTAATACATAATTTACGTGCATTTTGAGTATAATAATTGAATCTTACACATTATTTAATCTTTAATGCATACCTTTAAAATTTCTAATAGTCTACTTATTAGATTAGCTGGTAAAAATATTATTTCAGACTTCATTGTTGTTAAAACTTCCAAGCAATTTTAATAGTATGATTTACGGCTCTATCTCTATTATATTAAATCGGTTACAATAAAGCATGTAATTATTCTCAGTTTATTTTCTTGTAGTTTATGTAGAAATACTATCAAATTTTCTATTATTTTAAATAATTTCTAGAAATGAATAAAGCTGGAGGTTTCAATAAATTATTAAATTTAATATTGATTTAAGGAGATTTAACTTTTAATGATCACTCTTTCAAAGTAGTTTAGGATTTTTTTATTTAAATATAATTGAAAATTAAAATAATTCTTTTGATTATATTTAAGAGTTATAGGGCAGATCGGCGTGGACGGGTTTTTTTCCCCCCAAACAATTTTTCCTGTGTCACACGGGAAAATGCAGATATTTAAATTTATATTAATATATATGCTTATAATATAATGCATTTGCTTATATTAAAATTGATATATTTGCATATATACATTTTAATACAAGCAAATGCAAATATTTAAATCTATATATGCAAATATTTATCTATAAAGAGTGCACTATATGATTAAATGAGAAAATAGTATGATAGCAGGGAAAAAAGTAAATGTAACAAAAAAGTTCATTCACCGTTTTCCCTTGTTTGAGGACATCACGTAAATAATCCCTGATAAAGAAGAAGAAAAATAATAACATAAAATTAATAATAAATGATAAATTTTATCAATTTTATTGTGAAACACAAAGTGAAATTACAGAACCACCTTTATTAACAAACTCTGTCTATTGCCATTCCTGATGAACAAAATCTTCATTTCATAATTATGAGCAGCATTCATTTTGCGCAAATGTTATTCACATAAATCAATGTCATTAACTGTACTTAAATAAATTAATAAATCTTATTAACTATATTTATGTGCATTTAGAATCACAGTGCTTTAACTTTCACACATCGTTAATGGAGGTGCTCGTAATGAAGACTTATTCGTGAAACGTCTTGTTATTTTTCATTGATATTTACAATGTACTATGTACTTTATGACATGGTACTTAGCAAACATTAAGTTGAAAAATGTCACTAAATTTATACATGAATATGTGCAATGGTTTCTAAAATTGTCTACTCGCGATACCTCAGATTCGAAAGTTTCTTTCATATAAAGCACTTTTATTTTACAAGTTTAATAATTTTATGCCTTTAAAATGGCTTATCTAATAATATATGTGTGTGTCATAAAAATGTACTTTTAATTTGAAATGCGAGCTAAAGTAATGTAAATACATTAAAATGTAGTAAAACTATTCAACTTTTTATTGATGAGATACATTTCATCAGTGACAATTTGCTTTCTTAGATCAATGAAAATTGAACGAGGAAGTGCAATTGAGTGTACTGAGAATTAAATTTGCATAAGTATAGCAAAAAAGTATTTTGATTTATTTTAAATATTTGTATAAATGCATATTAAACTCTTAACAATTCATTTCTCTATTATTGAATAAAGTGGAATCCTTTTAAGGACAATTTTAATTAGAAGTATTTGTTACTTTTGTGTTTCAAGTTGGCATGAGCAACTTTCCGAAAGAACTCTCTACCTTAATTTTTAAATTATAACATTTTATTAAATATGAATTTAAAATCTGATTCTGTGAGGAATATTACTAAATATAAATAATTAGACTGGTATCTTTAACTTTAATAAAACATCAAGTTAAATTAAATAATATTTTCTACTACTCTTTACGAAAATAAACAAATATGCTATACTTATATCACAAGATAAATAATTCCCATAAGTCATCACTCTGTAGGAAATGAATTTTCTACATAATATTATCTCTAGTATAAAAGCCTGCAGTATCTTAAAAGTAGCAAAATAATGAAACTTTTCTCAAAATTAATTAAATTCGTAAAGCTTTTCTATCTCGAGATATTCAAAAAATAATCTGATGAAAATTGTGCTCATAATTTTTTTTTTAAATACCTAATGGGAAATAATTTTTATATACATACATATTCACATGAGAAAATTTTACAAAACTATTTTAAATTGTTTCACTTCCTCTGATTGAGAAAATTTAAAATAGTTAATAGTTAAATTACAAATTATATAAAGCATAAATATTTTAAGTTCAAGTACTTAGTCCCTATAGGCGGTCGTATTTAAGAAATGATTTTGATTTTGCTTGTTATAGCGCTTCATTTACATTTATATATCCTATGAATTTTTAATCTCCTCCAAATCTTATCACGATCAATATGAGATTAAAATAATTTTCTTATTCAAATAAATATTTGAATCATTGTTTTGTGAGTAGAACAAGATTAACCTTTGTTTCTAACGCACTCATATATTGCATAAATTTGTTCACTTCTATAAGAAACAGTTTCTCAGTAGGCCGTGGTGGCCATGTTGGTTAGGGCATCGTTCTCGTTACCAAACGGTGGTGAGTTCTAAACATATATGCTACAGGAGGTATGTAAACCCTGCTCAGTAGAATTTCCGTCCTGTTCCTTAATGGCGATTGGGGCACGTTAAATCCGTCGGCTGGCAATGTCCTCCATGTTCCCAGTACAAATTAATACCTCTGAGGGTGGTTGGAGCCAGGCTCTGGATATTCACTGGTTTCAATCTCTAAAATGGAAGATTCTGGTGGTGCTGCCATCTATGAGCGAAAAGTCGTACTTCTACCTTCGTATGAGGGTGCTCTATTAGAAAACGGAAGACGCTCCCTCTCTGACTTCATCGCAACAATCTCTCTATATATAGCAATAGAATGAATATCATATGAGTAATAAAATTTATATTCTATATAAAACAAACATTGTTTTGGAAAACATACTGTTCATACTACATGATTTTTAATACGCATACTTTTCATAATTAAATAATACTTTTTGTCTCTTAAAAGTACTTTATAAATGGTATTCGCTTTACTCTGTGCTCGAACCTAAATACACACTTTTACTAATCAGAACTGTGGGACAAGATAAACCATTTTATACATCTAAAGGATGGGATAAGAGCATGAGAGCTTTTCTATTGCTGTCCAAACTTTCACTCCACACTTGTGAAAGTACGTTAGATTATATGAAGGTCCAACATGCATGTCTTTTCAGTAAAAATATCTTCGATGATATCTGGTATCGAATGCTCAGTTTTCCTGTATCGAAAGCACAACTTTCTCCGATTAGACTAATGGGTCCAATTGTGTAATGATTAGAATAGATGTATTAATGTGGAGACGTCGTTTAGTGAAGAAGTTAATTTATGCTGATTTATTTATAATCTAACAATATTTTTCTTTTTATGTTTTTAAAAGTATAAAAAAAGCTTCAAGAACACAAATAATATTAAAATTAGTTAATAATTATTTGAAACATAATTATGAACACAAATATTACCATTTATCAATTTATCTCATTCTTATATCAAATTGCATATTATTACTTATATAATTGTTTATAAATATATTGCTTTAAAATTAAAGCATATATTGCCCTAAAACTTTGAAAATAGTAATAATATGTTGAATCAATGAATTGAATATTCATAAAAATGTGAAAGTTAAAATACGTATATATTTGTTGATACGGTTGGCGTTTTATTGCATTTGATAAAAAACAGATGTCTAATTCCCATATGAGATAATAATTAATACTTTGAACTGTTTATGATTAAAATATAAAAGTAATTTCACAAGCCCGGCTAGCTCAGTCGGTAGAGCACGAGACTCTTAATCTCGGGGTCGTGGGTTCGAGCC
>JAPDSC010013781.1:0-16623 GCA_026290005.1 Latrodectus geometricus | reverse complement strand
TTTTCATATATACAATGTTTTGAAAAGTGTCCTCTTCAAAACATTGTTTACTTTAATTATGCTACAGTGACATAAAGCAATTAATATTGTCGTGTAAAAAAATCAGTCCAAATAAAATTTAATCAATTTAAAATATTTTTATTACAAAATGTATATTAATGTTGCCTAAGTAGTTATAACTTATTTAAAGAAGTAAAGCAAACTTATCATTAATCACTGCCTAAAGATATCCCAAATAAAAATTTTATAATGCACATCATATTAGAAACAATAAAAGACACCAAACAAAAATATTTATCAAATTGTATGGAAAAAACATTGAACAAGAAAATTCTGTTACACGATTCATCATGAAAAAATTATGGAAATTTGAACTCTTCAAAATTCTTTTTTATATGATAAGGTAATGGAATTTCTGAAATCTTATTTGCAAAGATTAATTTTTTCTCTCCAAAAATGCATCTAGTAAAAGGAAAATTTTTTTGTTTTTAAAACTTCCTTTTTGTACAATTTTACACATTTGTTAGATTTACAAAATTGCATTTAATATGATGTTATAAAAATAAATTACAGCTATTACTTTATTTCAGTGATAATTTTTCTTATTTTTTCTGATTTGTTATTCATAAATACAAACAAAATTAAATTTATTATGAATTTATTAGTTTTTTATGTCTGAAATTTTTATTATAATTCTTTTCATTAAAAGCCCGTCAAATTGAACCTTTTTACAAGTAATTTTGTGAGCGAATTATTTAAACTGCTTTTATAAGCTGGCATTTTTAGTTTTTTATGCCTGTCTGGTTAAGAGGAGAAAAAAATGTGACATTGTAGTCAATTTACTTAAATTCAGGTAATATAAAAAATGTGTGTTCGACAAAAGCAATTCCACGACCTTATAAAAATAATTCACTTTTTTTTGGACACAAAAATTTACATTTATTTTCTATACTTAACAGAAATATTTTCAAAAACATTTTGATAAATCTATTGCACACAAATCTATTGTCAAGCAAACTAACCATTTTCATCAATTCAATTTTAAATACAAACGCAATGAGCATTTCAAATTTGGAATTTAAAAATAAGAATAATTAAAAACAATAATCAAATCAAAATTATTCAGTGATATATATTTTACCCAAATAAAATTTCACGTTATTTTCTTTTCTTCTTAAATTCAAAGAATAGAAATGATAAAGAAAACCTGAAATTAATAATTGTATATTATAGGGGAAAAGTAACAACTAAATGCAAATATTTTTATTCTGATTTAATTAAAATAATCAATTAAAATAATCATCATAATTATTTAGTTAAAATAATTTATTCTGATTTAGTTAAATAATTTAGTAAGAAAAAAATCTTGATAAAATTCATAATTTAAAATATGAAAAATAGCCACCCAACCTGTCTAGTGGTTATCGAAATTGACTACGGATGGGGAGGACCTGGGTTCGAATCCCGGCTCAGGCATGGATGTACTTTTTCTTTCCCTCTCTATGTTTCTTGTCCTTTCCTCAGATGATGGATGAATGTATCCCGCCCTATAAACGGGTTGTGGTGGTATGGCTACTCGTATGAACCTTCGTGACTTGGTTCACAGGTGCCCACCGAGTAACGATAAAATGAGTAGCAGTTTCCGGCCTTGTTGCGGCAAATGAGCCAATGCACTTACTTCCTCAAGGATGCCCGCCACTAGAAAAAAATATGAAAGATTATCATACGCATATTAATTTTATTATCAATATTATTTTTCTTCAACTAATGCATATTGAATAGAAATTGATAAATTGTTAATTAGTTTTCTCGAACAACTCTCGCAAAATATTCTCGATTTATGTTAAAACTTGAAATAATTTGATATTTAAAATTAATTAAAATTCATTTAAGTTCAAATTTATATTGATATTTATTGATTTTCTAACGAATTTTGTTTAAGTTGATGAAAAATTTAAAATAGGGATTTGATGTCAATTCTACTAAGCAAAAAAATACTAAAGGTTACAAAGTTGCTAACATGTTTTTTTATTACTTTGTAATTTAAAATTTTTTACTCTAACTATAAGAAGAATCATTTCACATACATTTATTTAATAAAATAATATTCATAGAAGAATATAATAATGAATTCTTATTATATTACCTCATATTTTCTTACGAAAAGAAATAAGTAAATAATTATCTTAAACTAGACATTAAAAGCAATAAAAACATAAATTTAAATTGTTATTGATTTTATTTATTTTATTATTTTTTAATTTATTTCTAAAACTTGCATCTATTATAAATAGCCATAAAAATACTAATGAATAGTAAATATTTGATATTGTGTGATTTTGATATAAAAATTATTTTAAAATCTTACATTAAAACTTAATCTTTCACAGGATTCTTCGAATGTGAAAAATGATAAATTTACGTATGCAGCATTAAATTAATTATAAAAACTGCATGCAATAAATTAAACTATAGTTATAGTCACTTATAGCAAGTAATTTCAAAAAAAAATATTTTTAATATATGTTAATTTATATGTTACACCTAAATAACTAATTAAGCTCTCAAAACTTTTAATGAAATTATCAACTAAAAAGTACTCAATCATAATTGGAATTTTTTCTATTATTTATAGGTCACGAAAATCTGTGTTTTACGTTGTTCTCTAATAAATAAATAAAACATTTCAAAAATATCATTATATAAATTTTTATACTGGATTTATTAATTTTTTCATGCATTCACATAAGTTCTGTTTGCTCTATTATTCAAAGTTTCAGAGTCATGGGTTCAAATCTACTTGGGTTTCAATTCTTCATGTTTTTTCTTTACACAAAAAAAAAACATTCTATATTTATTGAAAGTTTCCTTATGTTATAAAAAATGTGGGGGAAATAGGAACTACTTACATATACCCCACCCCCAAATCGGAAATTTGGCGACTCTTTTTCTCGCCAAGCAAAATATCTGTTTTTGGCTCCTTTTTTTCTCGCCAAGATGAATTCTTGCTAAATACAAATAACTAATACATAAAATAACTCAAAAAATGGTACGAAATACAAGAAAATACAAAATTTGGCAACAGCAAAAACCTAAATTGACAACACTAAAATAAGGAAAGCAACCCTAAAAAGTCCGTAGAGAGTGCCAGATTTGGAGCGTAATTTTTTTGGAGATGGGGGTATATCAAAGTTGCACCGGGAAATATACGACTAAATAGTATCTATCAGTGAAACGTATTTTAAAAGTTAATTACCGAACTTTAAAATATTTGAAAATCAAAATACTATTTTATATGTGCATATAAAATTTCGTGCAATATGTAAATATTTTGTATCCCAGTTTGTTTGAAATTGCTTTTTATACGAAAAAAATCATAAAAATTTAATAAAAAGTTATTCAGTAAGCACATATATTTATTTTTTGTCTTAAATTTTCATTAAGCTTTTAATTTTCGAAACAAGTTATTTCAATCGTATGCTAAAATAAATAAAACATGAATGTGTTTGTATATATATATATATATATATATATATATATATATATATATATATATATATATATATATATATAGTATGAGTTTAGTAAATGTGGTCGATGTGTACATAAATATTTTATCATTAGCTATATTAATAATTATTTCCCTATTCCCTAACTTTTAATGTATTAAATTATTCAGGAATTTCTTACTCTGCGTAAAATGCATGTATAAAATTCAAATTCAGTATATTTTTTAATGGGATTTTTTATTTTAGAAAATTTACTTTGGAAAATGTTTTAAATTTAATATACTTTAAAATAAATTATTAAAATTAATTCAGCAAGAGATAAATTACTCAAATTTCTGAAATAAAAACACTCAAATTTATTACAAGTTTATGCAATATGTACTTTAAAACTTTTTGATGTACTCCATTAAGGTACTCAGTGAATTATTCTGAAACAGATATTTATGATATTAATATCTGTTCAAGAGTTACAAATGCTCAAATATGATATATTATATCCCATGAGTCACTATTAGTCTTCACATCCATGAAGTTGAATTAATTTTAGATTACATGCCCCAAAAAGATTAGATTTTAAAAAAAATGAGCAAAAATTTTTATGGTGACATTTTGGTAATATTCTATAACTAATAAATGCATATCACCTCATTACCTTAATTTCAAAAATAAAAAATTCTGTAAGTCACAATGCTAAAATAGTCATCCTATAGTTTTTATGAAGTTTAACCTGTATGATTTTTATGAGAACTGTAGATAACTGTAGATCATAAAACTGTAGAAATTTCAATTAATTAAATTCCATTTTTCAAGTACATAATTCGCAAGGAGTCTTATTTTTCTAATTGAAATATAAATCGAGAAAAACCATGCAATGGTTAACTATAGATGTTGACAAACAAATATCTGAAAATTCTGTATGTAGTCAGTAACTTTTATTGTTTAAGCCTCCCAACCTAGTTCGTCTAGTTCGAAAAAAAATTTGTCTAGTGGTTAGCGCAACTGACTACGTATGGGGAGGACCTGGGTTCGAATCCCGTCTCGGGCATGGATGTACTTTCTCTTTCTTTCTTTCTCTCTGTGTTTCTTGTCCTTTCCTCGGATGACGGATGAATGTAGCCCGCCCTATAAACGGGTATGTGGTGGTGTCGCGTGGGCGATGCTACTCGTACCTCCGTGACTTGGTTCACAGGTGCCCACCGGGTAACGATAAAATGAGTAGCAGAGTTTGCAGCAAATGGGCTAATGTAATTATCATTTGAAAATTAGAGAAGAAAAAATTTGCCATCAGGACAGCATTAAATAATTAAATCTCTTCATTGTTCAATAATTTTAAAGATGAATCTTCTATCGCTCGACCTTTATCATTCAAAATCTCGAATAAAACAAATATTTGATAAATTTATAATACACGTATTTATAATTTAATATAAGGCCATTTTTGGAATTTGTATTATTTGAAATTGAACATTTAATATAAAATAAATATTATATAAGCAAAACACAATAAACTTTAATGCAAAATGAAATTAAGTATAAAAGAAAATTTGTGTGTGTGCTTCTTAAGTGATTAAAAAAAATTGCTTACTTAACTATTCAAATCAGAAATTCTTGGAAAATTTCAAAATTATCAGCTTAAATTTTGAATCAAGCATTCAAATATTAGAACTAATAAATTCTTTTTTATTTAAGATAAAACTGATACATCAGGAAATATTCCCAAATGGATTGCAAAAATATTAAATTATTTTTTATAGGAACTGATGTATTTTTTGGTATTAATAAATATTTTAGTAGTATAAATATTTTGATATATTATTTTCTGATAAATACTTTAATAAAAAATATACATGAGCATATAATGAGTCTTCATTAGTTGAGAAAATAATTTATAAAATCGTTTGAAATATTGATTTAAAATTCAAGGATATTGCCTTAAGCTGAAATAACAGTAAAAATATCTTGATATAAATAAATGACTCAGTGAAGTTCATAAAAATGTATAGAAATAAAAAAGACATGCATATTTTTAATTATTTAGAATTTCTTACATGAATCTGAACTCACGCAAGAAATAACAATCGATACTTGAAACATTTTATCTTTTAAATTTAAAATTCATTGCGGATAATTCGGGGCCCGGCTAGCTCAGTCGGTAGAGCACGAGACTCTTAATCTCGGGGTCGTGGGTTCGAGCCCCACGTTGGGCGAGTATATTTTTATTTATTTATTTATATATATATATATATATATAAATTTTATAATGAACTTTTATTGTAAATATTATTAAAATAAGAAAAATAGCTTACAAAAAAATATGTAGTACTAATCAACGAAGCATACAAATTAGCTACTAAACTTTAAAATATTTTACTATTAAAATTCAAAATTTTAACTATTTTATATATTATAGCTTCGACTAAAATATATTTGTAACTCTCTTCACTTTATAAATCGATTTATGTACTTTAAGCTTAAAGCATCATGGAAACATAGTGAAAACTAATTCTAAGATCCCAAATATTTTTTCAATGCCTGAATTCCCTCTGCCGTTCTAATATTCAAAAAATGTTATATTTTTTTTCAAACATAAATAAATATATAATATGTGTGTTTGTAAGCTTAAAGATACCGAGTGTAATTCTAAGTACTTAATATCAAATTACTGTTTATCTTAACTGAATTTAAGTCAGCATTCATATTCCCAAGAAAATTTCAAAATTAACAGACATTTTTATAGTGATAGATACGGAATTAGCAAGATGGAATTAAATATAAATTTCATTGATTATTATAAGATTCTATTTTTTTAAAAAAAGAAATAATTCCAAACATTTTTCTGAATCTCTTATTCTATAAACAGTTTAAAACTCTATCCTCATTACTTATTTATTTTATAATTTAATAGTTTCAATATATTTTTCATTGACTTTCTTAGAATTTAAATATTAAGACTATTATTTTTTTAGTCATTTGACAAGAGATTTTCAATTAAAATTTTTAATACCATAAAAAAAAGCAAATTGTTTTAACATGAACAATAAAAAGCTAAATATTCGATAAAAGGAAATAACAATTGAACAAAACTAAAAATTTAAAAATATTTTACTTGTTTAAATATTTAAATTTATATAATTCAGCTTATAATAATCTCATGAAAATAATGATATTTTAATGAATTTAAATAAATTTTTAAAAAAAACATTTTAATTGTATTTTAATATGAATGTTGATGAAAATCAGTGTAAATTGTTAACAGAATATTCTTTACCTCTTCATTAAAAATTGATTAAAAACTTTAAATTATTTAAAAAATTTTAAATTATATAAAATTTACAGTCTTTTATGTTTATTATTAACTGTATGTAAAACACTAATTTTAATAATTTTCAGCTATACGTTAAAAGCTTTAGAATCTAAATGTTGATGATAAGATATTCACATCATAATCATGTAAATGAAATATAATGGTTATATTTAAATTTTTCTTGTAGTTCTAAAACAATTTACATAAATGAAATCCAATGAAAAACGTGATTAACTTAAACTGTTTTGTCAAACAATGAGAGATGATTTTTGAGCAATTTAAAAAGGATATTAATAATTTACAAATGACAGACATATAAATTAACCATTTCATGTAAGAATATTTTATGACATCATTACTTTCCATCTACCAATCAAAACCCATCATTTTTCTAGATTATATAATTCTGATGGGGATGACAAGTTGTTAAGAGAAAGTCACGCCTATTTTCTTAAGATCATTTTATAATAATCTAATGACATTCTTTTTAAGGATATGGCAGAATAACTTTTTTCTCGTCTCCGAAAAACTGCGATAGATCACTTCGTCTAATAAGAACCACACTTCAGATATTGGGTGAAGAATGTGAAATGTAAGAGCTCTATCAACCACGAGGTGAAATTTTAATCAACTTCTTCACCTTTTCTTTGTGAGTTCAGATAAAAATTAAAATGTCATTTTACTTTCGTTCAAAATGATATGTTAAAGGAGGAAAAAAAATGGCGGCGTATAACATTCTCAGAATTTTGACAGTTGAGTCGGTTATCATTTACGTGGACTCCTCCAGTACCATTCTTTCCTTAATGAACTGCAGTTCAACGTTTTTGAACTGACACTTCTGGCATAATTTAAAGCTTTTCCTCTAGGAGTTCCTTTTGATTTCTACTTCTTTTAGTTAAAGTTAGTCAAGTTTGAATAATGGTGCTGTTTCAGAGAAAATAATTGACAAAGAATGAAACTACTTACAAGAATAATTTTTCTTTTGAAGCAGCATTATTTAATAATTTTTCGCCAGGGGTTTTCATAATATTCATATTTAAATTTACGACATATGATTAAATTAAATTATTGTTCAACAGGGGTTGAGTATTTAATGAAGTATAATAACATAATGACAAATATTTTTAATGAACCTTTTATTAATAAACTATTTTATACTTTATTACTGAAATGATAACTGTAAATTAACTTCTCTCAGAAGACTCCAAAGTTCTCCTTTATTTTCGAAAATGAGAAAAAAAAAGCAATAGCAATTTTTCTTTTCTCTTCAATAAAATATATTTTGTGTATTCCTGTCAAGTTTCGAACCATTCTGGATGATGACTTTTACTTTACTGTGTTGTTGAAACTGTAATTTTTACCATAATTACCCTACATAATTTTAATTGTATAAATTTAACCGATAAAATAAATTAACTTTCAACAAGATATTTTTCAAAGTATTGAAATTTATATTCGTAAAGCGATAGCATTACTAAAATACCATTAGAAGAAAATACATATTATTTTAACTCTCATTCTGGAGATATTATTAGACATAATTTTAAAATCTAAAATAAAATATTTGATAAAATCATAATATTTTCTGCAAAAGCAATTGTTGTTGCAGCACCAGCATACTTACCTGTACTACCAACAAACCAGGTGTGCAAAGTTTAATAATTTTGGAAAAGAATTTGATTATATAAGAAATTTTTACTTGCTTCATAATTTTACTCCAGCTGTAGTTCATATATAATTAATTAATAGATGCTAAATTTTATAGAAATCTTGAGATAGTTAATTTAATAATAATTAGTATATGGTTATGGATAGTTATGGACTCAATTTAAACTTTTTAATAACTTAAAAGCTTTAGCAAACGGTAATGTATATCATAATTTCAAACTTAGTTTTGATAAAAAAAAATTTACAAGAATAATCGATTCAAATTTTAATACATGAAACTTTAAATTATGACTACAAAACACAGATAAAGCTTTTCCATTCTGACAGTGATTTTAATATGATTAATTGCATCAAATTCATAAAGCATTTGCTTAATCTTCAAATTTCCACCTCAAGTTTTCTAATTACAAATCTTAACATTAATCTAATTTCAAGTATTGTTTCCTACTTGAATTATTACTTAATAGCATGAGCTTTAAATGGAGTATTGTAATAATGTGTGTTTATGAGCTAAAAATGCATGATTATTAATTAAAATATTTATAAAAGGAACACTATTGGAATTTTTTTTAAGAATGTTCAGAAAGCAAATTGCAGTTTAAATATTCATGCCACACAAAATAGATAGATTTATAAATTGAGCCATAATTTTACATCTGTGTGAGTTAATGTAAACTTAATTCAAGAAAGAGAGAGATAGCGTTGTAGCTATATGTGCTAATTATATCCCAATATTCAAATTTTACTTGCTTGCTAATCTTGTATATTGAAAAGACAATTAATAATTGTAAACAGCGAATTTGTAACAATTTAATAGCACTTTTTGAAACATCATTCGTTTTTTATTTATTTATTACATAATATTAAATAATAACTTATGTGTTTATTTTATTAAAACATTACATTCTTTTACTGAAGTTTAAAAATAAAATTTATATATAATCCCCAGCTTCCGTACCTGCTATTTCATTAAATTTATAGTATATATCGAAAATCACTCTAGAATATATTTGGTACAGGGATCTATATATATAGTTTCAATTACACATAAGATAAATTTTATTTCTATTTATTCATTTAGTTAATAGTTGGTGCAAATTTTTTCAATCCTTCACATTAAGTTAACCACTGTTTGTATTCAAATTTCATTGTATAATATTATATTCAATATTTTTTAAAACATTTAATTACACAGTAATTTACATTATTTAATTACTTAAATAATAACTTTTACAAATAAATTTGCAAAACGTTTACTAAGTTTTAAAGAACACGACTATCATCAATGGTGAAATGTGAATTTTACAAAAATGGATAACAAAATTGCTGGTTTCTTAGATTAAAAATCACATTAAAATTTGATAATATAGATTTGATTCAATATTGCTATATTTTGCTGCAAAATATAGCAAAATTTTAATTTAATTTCATTTATCAGATATATTCTTAAAGCAATTATAATAAAATATAAAAGAAAATTTAAGGTTTATAATATATATATCAAAAAAACGACTTCCAATTATTTTTCAATAGATACTTAATTTATACTCATATATAATTATGTCAAGTATCATAAGCATTATTGGTTACATACAAGGTTCTGTAACGTCAATAGGTATATATATGGCTATATGTATATGAATAATGTGCTTATGGGGCAAATTCAACATTTAATCTTAATAATTCAGCATCTCTCTAATACACAGCTTCAAATTCTAATTCCCTCGTATGCATGTGAAGACATTTGCTTGTCTAACTGGAAGATACATTCCATTTCGTAAACTATTACTATTGAGTATTCATGACGCAGAGAGTCGTATAATCCTTTGGGAAGCTTTTGACTGTGTAATCAAACAGTCAGCCATACCGACTATCGCCTTCTTTAAGCAGTGATAAAATGTGGGTAAGATTTCCGCAAAGTTGCCCAACCTTAATATTAGAGGCTAGTTCCTGGTCACGCGAGGACCGTCCTCCCCAAGGTATACAACTTAACCCCACCACTTCCTCAAGACTCGGGAGCTCCAGCGTGTAATTTATGATCTCACTTAATTGGTCTGATCTAGTTTCCTAGATTAGTTAGGTGGAGGTGAGGAGATGACCAGGAATTGGATCTTCTCCGATACCCTCCCCCACGGTGACCCCCCTGCAACACAGAAGTTGAGGAAGGTGAGCAAAACTGATGAAAGGGATCTTTTATTAAGGGACATTTTAGATTTATTTAATAAGATTATTAGAAATTGTACCATGCCTATTGAATTATTGAAGTTATGTTGTTATTCTGTTGCATCATTTGAAATCAATGTAAATGTGGGAAATAGATGATGGCATTTGTCTTTGTAGTTATAATTCCTACACTTGAAAACTATAATTTAAGTAAATAATTTTAAATATATTAAAATATTTTTAATTTATATATTAATTTGCATTATATTAACTATTTATTTGATATACCAGCCGCCTACTCTGTCTAGTGGTCAGCGTGCCTGACTGCGGATAGGGAGGTCTGGGTTCGAATCCCGGTTCAGGCATAGATATACTTTATCTCTCTTCTGTCTTTGTCCTTTGTCTATGAATGGTTGCCTACCCTATAAACGGGTACCTATGACATGTGTGTACTGAGGAAGTCGGACTCAACATGCAATTGCTGTTCAGTTGAAAAAGTGGAACAGCGCACCCATACTGCCAGTCTGGCTGGCACTAGACAAAAAAAATATAATATACTCCTAAAACTACTTTTCATTTTCTCTTGAACAAGCATAAAGTATATTTTCATTTTATTTACTGAACTTTGCTTTAATTTAAAATGTTCTTTTGTATACAGAAAGTAAAAGAAAGGAAGTTAAATTAAGGAAAACAAATGCCCTGAAAAATTACACTTGAGCTCCTGGTATTTTAACTTTGATTATAATCAATTGTTAAACTGCAGCTTGTAGCACTTTTGTTCAAGAATTCTAAGAGCACTCTTTAATTTCAGTTTGCAGCGTACATTTAAAACTTATAAATTAAACTAAAAGAGCTGTTGTTTTAAAATGTTTAGCTTTTTTCGTGGCCGTAAAAAGTTGTATCGGACAAAAATAAGGAGTATTTTGTTCAAAACTAATTTAAAAAGTGTTTGGATTATTCCCATCATGCTCTTTTTTTACAGCATTTGACTATAGTTATATTTCCAAACACTTGACTAATTTTGATACATTTTTTTATTATTTAATAAGGAATTTTATAAATAACATCTTTTTCTTTCATTTTATCAATTCCATAAAACCTGATTTAAGTTAAAAAATCAATTTAATATATAACGTATATTATAAATTTATTTTAACTTAAATCAGATTCTTTTGTATTTCTAATCGAAACTGTATAAATTCTTAATATTTTGGTTTTTTTTCACAATGCGGCGAAAACAAAAAGTTAAATAATCAAAGGATCATTTCAAAGATATAAATACTGGGAAAGGTTAGCATTTCACATGGCTGATGTTTTGATTTCTGGAATTCATCTCTTATAAAAACTATTATCGTTTTGATTATTAACATAAAAACATAATAGCCTTTACAGTCTAAAAATTATAATTTATTCAGAAAGATATTTTTTTCATAACTGTGAAGAATTTATTTCTTTTTTATACTTTCAATATTAATTAGAATTTTTAATATTCTGTATTATAAAAATTTAATCACAATTCAGAGGATATTTGTAACATATCTTCTCACATAAAATATACTATATCCTTAAGTTTACAAAAATAGAAAAGTCAATGTATCGATTTCATTGTATCTAACAATTTTATCAAAATTTTATTCGTTTATTTTTTTTCCTAGTATAATCTTCTACAAAGAAAAGCAATGTCTTTAGCTCAAAAAAGAGAATGATGTAACTAACTTCTTACTTGGAAAAAGTTACATCTATTCATGTGTAGCGCCTATAACTGTTCAATGCTTTAACTTTGTATACTAAATTATGCCAATATATTTGCATGCGTTCCTAAATCAACTAATCCTCTAAACAGCATCCTATTGTTTCCTTCTGTTTCGTGGGTGGTTTTTAAACCAATTTATTGAATTGTTGCTTTCATTAAATTAATTCTTCACTATATATCTTGATTTAACAATGTTTAAGATTTTTATTTAACACTATAGTGATGTTCATAATTTTGTTTTAGTTCATCTAAGACACATAACATGCTTCAAGAGTTTACACTAATACAACATTCATTCTTTTATTACCATTGTTGAGCTGTTTCTGATGACACTTGGCAATGCATAACCCGCCCGTCAGAAACTCGGCGAATGAAGTCAGAGAGAGAGCCTCTTCCGTTTTTTTTAATAGAGCACCCTCATACGAAAGTGTAAGTACGACTTTCTGAATCTTCCAATTTAGAGATTGAAACCAGTGAAGACCCAAAGCCTGGCTCCAACCACCCCCAGAGGTATTAATTTGTAATGGGAACATGGAGGACATTGCGTCCCGACAGATTTTACATGTCCCAGTCGTCATTAGTGAACATGGTGGATCTTTGGCCAAGCCGGGATTCAAACTCACTACCTTCTGGTAATGAGAACGATGCCCTAAAATACCAGGCCACCGCGGTCTATTTAATGACCATTATTGAACATTATATTGACGTTCATAATGTTTGTTTCAGTTCATCTTAAACACATAACATGCTTTCAGAGTTTACAGTGATACAACACATTTATTTTTTATGACTTTTATTTAACACTTTTATCACGTTCATAATATTTGTCTCATCTAAGACATATAAAATGCTTAAAATTTACACTAAAGCAAAATTTGCTAAATTTAAATCGTTTCGTAACACAGGACAGGAATATAACTATATAATAAGAAAATTCCATTTTACATTTTTAAACTAAAGTATTTTATTTTTCAAATTATAATATTTTTTCCTGTTAAAATTACGTCTTCAATTAAATCTAAGAAAAGAAATTTAATTATAAATAAATAAATTTTTATAGGCTAATAAAAGGATTTCCTTTTATCATTTCAAATTAAATTATTTTATATTATTTTAATATTTTTCTTGTTAAAATTACGTTTTCAGTGAAATCTAAGAAATAAAAATTTTAATTATTATAAGTATAACAAAAATATTACATCATCACCATTTATGAAAAATTTCTTTTTCAAAATAATAACTAATTTCTCATCAGTTTTTCTTAAATTCCAAATACTGTTTTAAAAACGTATTCCACAAGGACATACATATTTATTCCATAATAAGCGCAAAATTTATAAGCTTATCCTGTATTTTTTTTATCACAATGATAAAAAAAAAATATGACTATTTATACCTTGACTATAAAGATGCCAAGAAGAATGGGAAAGATCAATTCTAAGAATGTTGCATCCTCTCAGTTAGGAATGTTGTTAGGATGAATGTTGCAGTTGTTAGAAAGGAAATTACTTTTTGTATACAGACCCCTGCATCTAATTTTGTTCCTTGACGGATATACTCGTCTCTATACCAACATCCTTTGTTTTCATTTGTCTAGTTCTACAAATAGTGCTTTGGGTAGTAGTTGTCAACAGACAATGTGTCCCAATTCATTCTTAGTTAATAAAACTGAACGAGAGCAATGACGTCATGTGATGACGTTTCCGCGCAGCATAAACATTCCCGAATGTCGTCTACTTATAAATGTTTCATATATATTGTCCATATATTGCTAAGCTGATACTAAAGGAAATATTTCTGAAATTATATATATTAGAATGTACTTCAGAAAATTTGATAGAAATGTATCAGTAAATATTAATTTAGGAGAAGTGTATTTTAATTTTCCAAAACTTAAAGATTTTAAATTTTTGCTTAAATTTGTTGGCATAGGTCTAAACGGTTATAAAATTTTATAAATATGTACAATTAATACAAAAATTTTTTTTATTTAATATTGAAATCCAATTCTATAATCTTCAAATATTTTATTTAGCATAATTCGGGTTAGGTTACCTGTTTTTTCTAGATAAAAGCTATAAGTTATCAAAAATTCTAATCAATTATATGTTGTTGATTAGATAACACAGGGATTGATAAAGGAATTTTTCAAATCCAAAAACTTCAGTTATAGTTTCAATTCTTTTAACCACACAAAAATTTCTATTTCCATTTTACAAAGGGTAAAAAACATTTCTATTTCCATTTTTTAGGGTAAAAAACATTCAGTTTTCTTTTTTGTCATTCCAGAGTGAAAGACATTTCTGACTTTGTGTGAGCGTATATATTTATTAATGATAAAAGCATAGAGTTCTTAGTAAAAAATATGTTAAGCTTTATATCTATGTAAGTAAAATGCCTATCTGTTTCCACCGAATTTTTGTTTAAGATAGAATTCACAACGGAATCAAGAAATTTAAAGAAATCTCCATCAGATTATTCATTTTTGGCGAAGTTAAAAAATGTATTACGTTTCATTTCGAAATTTTAATTACGGCATTTGTAATTAAAGTAAGCCATATTAAAGCCGTATTATTAAGCCGTATTAGATGGTTTGAATTTGCCATCATAAAATTGCTAATGTAGTGATACGTATTGTACTTCGGAATTTTGTTCGCTTCAAGAAAGAATGCGAAGGATTCTTTCTCCCTATTGAAATAGTTATTTCTGCTTAACTGAAATGAATTAAACTTGAGCAGATAAAAAATATGTACGTTATCAAATAATCGCTTCTTTTGGCGTTTCTAAAATATAATCTTAAAAAAAATCGTAGCTTTCAATTTTTGATTAAATACTTTCCCTCTCTATAGCAAACGTGTTTTTACCTTTTTCTATACACCTCCTACCAAAATATATTGAATCATTTTGATGATTTCAAAATGTATTAAACATTTGAACTCCTCCTACCAAATGTATAGAATAAAAAATTTCTTATTTAATATTTAGTGACTTCATAACTAAAGAAAGAATTAAGAATTTTTATTAAGCATTATTTTTTACTGGTTTATTCTTAACATCTCATTTCGTAATGATAGATAAAATTTTGAATAATGCTATTCATATATATATATATATATATATATATATATATATATATATATATATATTATGAATAAAGTATATCGTAATGGAAAGCTAGATATGCATTTCCATTATAATCTAAGTATTGTATGAAAATATAATAGGGAATCAAAATTGCTAATTTCTTGAAAATGCTATCAATCAAGATTTATTTATTTGTAACTATACTATCCTTCCTAAGAAAGAGGAAAGAAATATATTTTCCCAATTTTTTATCAAACTCTAATTCTGGATAATAAAACTAATTTTAATAATTTTAAGCAGATATTTAAAGGATGAAGTAGTATTTCTAGCAAACCATTTTCTTATAAGCAATTAAAATAATATATTCTATTGATAATAAAAAATAGAATATAATATATCAGTATTATATATTCATTATGATATTGGAAAAACCTACAAATAATATAAGAAATTAATGAGAGTTTATGAAAAAATATAAAAAATATTTAAATTGAATCTCTCACTTTACTAAAGTGTGCTATTTATTATTAAATAGTATTATTAACATATTACTTTCACTTAAAATAACTGAATTTCATTGTTTATATATGGAGACTTTGATCGTGTTACAGTGTACATGGGAAGAGACAGGTGTTTTAGGTTTTCAAAGATAAAAGCAGTGAAATTGTACTTAGTATCTTATTAAAGTGTTTTTCTTGAATGTAATTAATCCAGGATTAAGTGTGCCCGGCTAGCTCAGTCGGTAGAGCACGAGACTCTTAATCTCGGGGTCGTGGGTTCGAGCCCCACGTTGGGCGAAATTATTTTCCTCACAATTTACTTTTCATAAATAATTCTATTATTTAATTATAATAATCTATAATTATAATAATAATAGATAATTAAATTATAGATTATTATTTTTATAATAATCTATAATTTAATTCATAAATAATATTATTTGATCTCTTCACACACACGTTTTTGACAATTTATTTTAAAATTTGGCTTTTATTATTCTACGAGCTACTGTACTACTACCAAGTGTAAATGCTTCTGAAAAATAAGGTAATTAAAGTTTTTCTGCAAATAAAAGGTTAATCTTCACAAATCTACGTTTATTATATTCATAAGAAAATATTTTAATATTTATTCTTTGCGTC
>JAPDSC010013774.1:0-44451 GCA_026290005.1 Latrodectus geometricus | reverse complement strand
GATTCGTCGGTTTTGTAACAATTGTCGGAAAAGGAATGTTTGTTTATTCCCAACTCTTTCATGTACAGAAATGGAAAATGCGGAAAATCTATTAATATTATTGATACAGAAAGAATATTTCAATGGTTATTCAGATCCAAGATTGCATTTTTTGAACGTAGTGACTGATGAAAATGGCTTACTCCGAGTGAGAACTCGAATTATTTATCGTCAAGACACCAAAGACTTTATGTACCCAATAATATTGCCAGGGGACCATCCAGCAGTTGCCATATTGATCTTTTTCAACCATGAAAAGTTTATGCACTGTGGAAATCAGATTTTGTTGGCCCGTTTACGAGAAAGATATTGGATACTAAAGGGTAGGAAATCCATTCGGAAAATTTTAAATAGCTGTGTACGCTGCAGACGTTTCACTACTAGACCTGAAAAAATGAATTTACCCCCATTACCAGAAGATAGAGTGAAAGATGCTAGAGTATTTGAAGTGGTTGGAATAGACATAGCTGATCCATTGTTTCTAAGAGATGACTCGAAAACATGGATTTTACTCTTTACATGCGCTGTTTATCGAAGTATACATCTTGAACTCTTGTCCTCAATGTCAACCGAAAGTTTTTTGTTAGCACTACGGCGTTTCATCGCACGTCGTGGGTCTCCAACTGTAATATATTCAGATAATGGGACAAATTTTGTCGGAGCCAGTCGAGTACTTCAATCGATTGACTGGCATCATGTAGATGAAGAAGGCAAGAAAAAAGATATCATTTGGAAATTTATACCACCCTCAGCTCCATGGTGGGGTGGCTTGTGGGAACGACTCATTGCTCTAGTGAAAGATTTACTAAAAAGAGTATTACGTAAAGCTCGTCTAAGATACGAAGAAATGAATACTCTACTCTGTGATTGTGAAGATATTGTGAATTCACGACCTTTGACATACCTGACAGAAGAAGACGATCTACAGCCTTTAATACCATCCATGTTCTTGAGAGAACATAAGAAGAAAATAGGAGTTACAAATTTTGATCATTTGGAGATATCAGGCCACAGTTTGCGCAAGCGGCATTTGTACAAGTGCAAACTTCAGGCAGATATTAGAAGACGTTTTAGACTTGAATATATAGGACAACTAAGAGAGCAAACGAATAAGATTAGAAAATTCCCTGAATTTAAGGTGGGAGAAATAGTCCTAGTTGAAATACCAAACCAGAAGCGACTGAACTGGCTTCTGGTTTGTCTGTTCTTGGCCATTAGGAAGAATCTTGAGGTGTTTCCCGGAAAAGATGGCATAGTTCGTCTCACCAAAGTGAAAACGAAGAACGGAGAATTACTGAGATTAGTGCAACGCTTGTATGCTCTTGAAATACAAACACCGTCAGAAGAGATTTTACGGGAGAAGTTAATATCTTAATGTGATCGTAGAAGAGAAGATGGAATTCAGAAAGTTGAAAGTCCTATACCATCTAATCCTGATGTAACTGAAGCACCTGACCTTATTTCAAATACAGAAATAAATCCCAAGAAGACCCGTTTAGGCCGAAAAATCTAAGTTCCCGAACGACTGAACTTGTAAATTGACTGATACAAATTTTTGAGTTTTATTTATATGAAGAAAACTCAAAAAGGTGGGAGTGTTGCATTAGTTATCACGTTTGTAATTATTTTTCTGTTATGATTGTATAAAAACAACTCAACCCAAGATTTGTTCTTTTTCGATTGATTGAGTTCGAAAGAACAGTTTTGTAGAATAAAATGTTTTTTGTGAGAGATTATGCCGCTCTGGTGATTTTTATTTCTGAATAGCTTGTAAAATTAAATATTTGACTAGTTTGTTCCAAACAAACAGTAAAATAATCTGATTGTCTCATATTATACGTGACAACAAGAATCAATTTTCATATGTTAAAAACTCATATTTATTTAAAAAATGAATACAAATATAGTCACGATTACCATACACACAATATTTAAGAAGCATAGTAATGACTGTTCTTCATTGCTGACATTAAGAGACCCAGTATGAAACTTTCACCTAAAGAAAAGCTTTTGTTAATCAAGAATGGTGATAACGGAAAAAAAAGAAGTTACAATAGTGCAACCTTAAATAATGAATGATCAAGTCTAAGATATCATTGATCATCGATTAAACTGTCGAAAATGATTGTAAGATTAGAAGCTAGAAATGCTAAATACATAATGGGGAATTTGTTGTAGTATACTACTATACATTCATTAAGACATCCTTAGCTTACTCATTAGGTTTACAACACAGCTCAAAAAATTATCATATCTATCAATTGTTAAAGCTGATGCACAGCTTTAGTTTGCTTCTTTGTACTATTTATCTACATAATCGGATTTTGTATAAACTATATAAAAACTTATAGTTTCTATAAAAACTGTAACATTTTTCTTGGCTCTTCTTATCTTTTCCAAGAATGGTTAGTTAGATGTTAATTATTTAATTCTCTCAATCAATATTTCTAGAACTATTTTTAAAGTTACTTTAAGAAAAATTTACAACTTGAAGCAATTTCTTTGAAATTTATTTTTAATTACATTTAAAATAGCACCATTCTTTCACTTAATTATTAAATTTATCATTCACTATTACAAAACATCGTGATTCATGGTTGAGAAAAATAAACGTGAAAGTTGATTTTTTTTATTTCTTTTTTTGTTTACTTTGTTATTGCTGACCGAAGACAGTAAGCACAAATATATAACAAGAAATATTTAAACCATGGTTAACTTATATGTCATTTATTATGTGAATATTTCTTGTTCAATCTTTTGTGTTCTCCTGGAAGAAACATATTAAACCTCCAAAATTTTCATTTGCATAGGTTTTATTAGTACTATTTTTTACAATTTGAGTTTGGATTGTATTCCATATATGTAAACAATTCTTTTCCTAAATTGAATATCTCGGCCATAAATTGCTAAATTCTTCTTAGTTGCTTCCTTTTTCAATGTAGTCTTTAAAACGATTCAATTCTTCAAAAATTTAAATAGTTCTCTTTTTTACCCATATTGTTTTACAGAAATTATATTTCATAAAATAAAGTTAAAAATTACACTGACATAAATATTCTCACTCTGCTTTAAATTTAATAATAGATAAATAGTTTCTTTTTAAACTGTATAACGGTTTCTTTATATTGTACAGTCTTCTTTAGAAGAAAAAATAATTATTCTCTTTTTAGATTTAAATATAACTATTGATTAATGATTCCTATTAAATTTTAGGTTTACAATTATATGAATTATCAAACATAATTTATAAATATGAATTCATTGGGGTTGGGACGGGGTTTTTAACCATTTAAATAACCAAAAGGTATTTTTAATTTAATCCTAATTTCTAATGAAATTTGAATCAATATTTCAGCATCATCATTATATCAATCATGAAAAAAAACATTTGAACTAAAATTTCAATTTTCATTCGCATTAAATTCGTAAGTAACTTGAGCACAGATAATAAACCTCTAATATCATACATGTTAATCAATTATTTTCTTAATTTATTTAAAAAGCCAAAGGTTTAAAAATGGGTTTTAAGTTCTATATATAAAAATGATTTTAATACATCCAAATAATCAATATTGTAAATGACTTTACTGAATCAAATATGGATCGCTTAAATTTTTAATAGGGAAAAAATTATTACCTAAATCAGAATAATTCCTTAAGTTTTCTTTTGCAACAGTCATAAATTGCTAATATGTATAATGAGAGAAATCATAATGAGATAGATTATACGTGAAGTATATGACAATTAATATATGTTTTGGGGAACTCTTCCCTTTAAATGCATTTCATGTACAAAATATTATTATCATCTATAATAATATTAACTGTTGTAAGACTGACTATTTCTTCAGAGTTCAAGACACGTCATTTTGATCACTTGAACCCAAAAAGTTTTTTTATTTGTTTATTGAGAAGCAGAACAACTTAGATGGATAAAAATTTTCCAGATTAAAAATATTTTCTAGTAACCTAATATGTTTATCATTATATTGCCAACTGTGTGTGTTTTCGGTTCTTAATAACTTTTTACAATTTTAATTTATTTTCGCATTCTGTGATTTAATTTTACTTACCAAAGCAAATTCAAATTAGAACTATAGCTTAAAAAAACACATTGAACCATTACAAAATATACGTTTGGTGGTAAGAATCAAATTCAGAAATTTCTGTCTGAAAGCGAAAACACAAACACTCATATTCTTTAAATGATGAGCAGCATGCGAGTCTATATCATGTATGAAAATGTTAATTAGGAACAAATACCTCACTGACAAATATAGTTAGTAAATTTGGAAAACTTCCGCTTGTATTTCTATATCATGAATGTATTTTATCTAAAATGCATTGCCTCAGAAAATAATTTCCTTATCTCTAAACAAAAGATACTTATTGAAAAAAATATTCGTAATCTGTTTTAAAGTGTTTCTAAATATATTTCCTTACAAATAGTTTACAGACAATTAAAAATAATATAAAATTGTATAAAAATGTAGTCATTAATAAATATGAACTACAAATGTTTTCGCAATAAATGTTGTTTTATTTGCTATCTAGGGGGCTGTGCATAAAAATAGGTAGTGTTTTGTAAGTTATAATACAGTATGCCTTACTTAACAAATTGAATTTCATTTCATTTTACCTAATTTATATTTTCATTCACATTAATTGAGTAAAGACTAAATAAAAAGAGATTTTCCTAGTTACAAATATCTGAAATCATTTCTTAAATAAAAATTAAACATCTCATGATATTTGTCGAGTATCTAAATCGCTCTTTTCTCACATGCACTTTTGTGTTCTAAATGATAAAATAAAAAAAATTCAGAATTTCTTACTGCAAACTCTAGAAAGAGTAATTATTTACTTCTATAACAAGCCTTTACTCTAGTACCCCCGAGATATTTCTTATGATGTTAAAAACAAAATATTTATAAAATGATAGAAATTAACATAAGTAGTTAAGAATAAAGAGGATATTTTCCAATCCACGATTTTATTTTGAATAAAAAAAGGGAAAATTCGATTAGAAAATCTGAAAAAATAATTTTTATGCAATAAAAATATATTTTGATAGATTCAGTTTGGAGGTTTTCCAAAAAATGAGGTTTCAAAGGTATACAATTCTACATTAAGAAATAAAAAAAATTCCAAACATTTTCTTAAATATAAATTAAAGTTTACAATCCGAAAGTCTTGCTTACAAGCAAAATAATATTACATGAGAAATAGTGAATGGGAGAATATTTTTACTTTGTTTTTGAAGAGAATACTTCGCATACAATTATTAAGAATAAACGTGTGAAGTTCCTGATTTTTTCTATAATTAAAGTCAAAAGATAAAATATTGTCAAAAAAAAAAAAATTCAAACATCTATATGAAGACACTTTTTTTTCAAAACCCCTATGTCAAAACCCTCGAAAGAACGAAATAATACAAAAAAATTTATGTATATCAAGGAAAACTTATGGAAATTCATTGAAAAACTCCTTACCAACAAAAAATTATTAATATCACTTTTCTTTTTGAATTGGCTAAAAAATGAAATCTTTTCTATTTCAATACGTGTTTCCCAGAGAAGAATTTATCGTAGAATTCTTAATGAATCGTGACCATATAGAGAAAATAATAGAAATATTTCAATACAATAGGAGAAACGTCGTCGGATTAGTATGATTGCAACAACTAAATTTATTTATATATTAAATCTTAAAACATACATTATATATGGCCTAAAATAAACATTTCCCATATTGTTGTATTTGGTGGAATTCTACATAATAATGTAGAATAATACTTCTTTACATCATTATAAATAATCATATATAATAAATGATTGAAAACAAAAATAATAATATGATTACAGCAAACGCAAAATTTGCACTGTATATAAAAATTTAATAAAAAATCTAAAAAAGATTTATGAGAAATTTAAATATGTGAGAAAATTTATAATATGTATCTTCCACTACATTCTGATTTTATACAGAAATACATTTTGTTAAGATACAAATTAAATAAAAATTTTAATGTCTTAGTTGAATAATTAGTTAAAAATTAATATAAAACAAGAAAAGAAATTTTAGAGGAGCACCACATAAACTGACTCCGAGATAAACATTATAAATAGCTTATACTTTTAATGCAGTGCTATAATATTCATACATTTAGAATGACGAAAAATGTCAATATTCTCTTTCTTTATTAATATTTAGACAAAAATTTATTAATTTTATTCCTCTCATTTTATCCGTACACGTAAAATCTTACTATTCGGTTGTATTTTTTTTTTTATAAGAATGAAAGATTCTTCATGTTATATAAAAATAGAATTATATCATATAAAGATATATTTTCATTCGATATAAATTTATTCCAATCCAAGAAAAATATAACTTTAATCTCTGTCATTAACAAATTAGTTCGTAAATTTTCCTGAATAATTTAAGTACTCATTAAAAGTAAAACATTTTCTGATAAATCTCCTAAAATACAAAAAACTTAGATTCAAATTAAAATATTTTTATATAAAATTTAATTTCAATAAATCTCGATGTAAAAATTAATGTGATGTTTATGAGAGAAAATTATCAAGGATCAACAAAAAAAAAAAAGTAATTCCTTTTCTCAATTAAATACAGAACTAAAATATTACTCTTTTGTTTAAAAAATTGGAAATTATTCATATCATGGCAAGGTTATAAAACTATTTGTATTTGAAAATATTTATGATTTTTAATGAGATATAATAATGAAAAAGTAAACTAAATGCATATTTGTTACAAAATAAACACAAGCCTATTTAAGCTATTTTTATTTTTATAGATATAAATAAATAATACTTTTTATGAAAAATTTTTAATTAAGCATATTAAGTTAAAAATGTTAATAAACTATGATAGAATAATTGCATCAATTAGCACTCAAAAGAAATTGATAATTGATCTTAATTAAAGAACATTTAATCACTAATTTGAATTTCATACTTTATTTGGCAAAGTAATTCTGCAATTATTTGTCTTTTCTTATTAGATTATTTTTACATACTCATTCATAACATGTCATATGAAAATAATAATTAACAATACTGCATAAGAGATTTATCACTTAATAATCATGTAATTTTTAAGATCGAGATGAATACTTAAACTAAATTCAATGACACGACAACCCATATAGGGGTAAGGCCCATTAATATTCATATTTTTTTTTCATGAGAGAGGGTAAAATATAATGCCCATATTAGATTATCAACCTATCACAAAGCCCACAGCGTTTAACTCCCAAGCATGTTTGGTACACAGTTTTATCGACCCACTGAAAGCATAAAAGGCTGAGTCGACAACATTGCCCTACCAAGAGAATCAAATCTCGCTCCTGTGCCATGGGAGTGGGATGTGTTACCACTACTCCACAGGCTTTCAATATTCAGTATTAAAATGCATTTATTTTGTCATTGAAGAATATAATAATTTTCAATATTACACACAATATGGGTAAATATGGGAAAATTAAGTAAACTTTAATTGTTTGGACGGTATTATGTAAACAATTCTACCGGTATTTCTATCACTTATCTATATGATTATAATAGTATAATTATTATTTAAATACACATAAATTTAGTTATATTATTGCAGTTTGGTTACTTAAAATATTTGGTATTAAAGTTTTGTTTTTAATTTGATTTGAATTAATAAACAAATTAGGTATGTAAAGTAATTTTTATACAGTTTTCATCAATTATTAAAAATTTTGCCTTAAATAATCATATTACAATGCTGAACACCGTAAATGAAATCTTGAAAGAAGCATGAAAATAACATAAAATTTGCAGCGTTCATTAGTGGAGATAAGATATGCAAATGATTAGAATTTCAGCGCAGAAGCACATTAAGCTTGCCTGTAGCGCCACTTCAAAGCGCTATTTAAGGCTTGGAGATTTCAATTATTTCAAGTTCAGAAATTGTATTTTTCTTGTAGGGTTCCCCCCCCCCCCAAAAAAACGATCACTTATACCACGTAGAAAACAGCAATCATTTTTAATCAAGTATCCGAGTTCTAAAAAGCAAATATAATGTCATACCAGGATTGTGGATTATCAATATTTCATATTATATTGGGTAATTTCAAGGAAATCGGTAGTCGTGTTGAAACTAACAACTGTAATGCGGATATATGATCGTTGGATGCAGGAGGATACGACGGACCGACGAGTTCAATCGCATTCACATCAGTGCACCATTTCATGTGATGACTGGCAAATTGTGCGCAAGACACTCTCGAATTGCTCAGCAACATCGGGAACCATAATACAGCGCATTCAGTCTGTAATTCATCATCAAGTATCTGCGCGTACCATTCGACGTTGTTTACAGCAGAATGGTCTGTCCGCAAGACTCCATTGCTTCGTCTACCATTGACGCAAAACCACAAAAGTCACCGCCACCGGTGGTGCGATGAAAGAATGATGTGGACGATAGAAAGGAATGAAATTGTCTATTCTGACAAGTCTCGCTTCTGTCAACAAACCACGATAGCCGCATTCGAATCAGGGGACATTGTGGAGAAAGGATGCTGCACACCGACGTTATGCACCACCACACTAATTCTGCACTGGATATTATGGTATGGGACGGTATTGTATATCACTCTCGCACTCCTCTAGTACCCATTTCCGTTACTTTAAACAGTCAGAGGTACATCTCCGAGGTTTTGAAGCCAGTTGTCCTTCTTTACTTACAGGGCTTGCCCACAACCATATTTCTCTCTTCGTTCTCCCGATCTTTTGCCGATAGAAAACAAGTAATCCATGGTTTCTCAATGATTGACCCAGATTATATCTCTAGCTGCTACATCAGATAAACTTTAGCAACATGTGGAAGCTGCTTGGTCTACTGTACACCAAGAACACATCTAAGTCTCTTTAAATCAATGTCGAGACCTGGGGCAGCTGTGATCTTCAACAATGGCGGCCACTCTGGCTGCTGATTTTGACGGGAAACACACTTCACAGAAGTCTATAAATTTAATCATTTGATACTTGGTCAACATGTTATCTACAGAATAAATTTTGTTGTGATATCTCTTGTCTTTCTTGGTTTGAAATTTGGGTTGGCAGCAGTGTATTTATTACGTTTAAAAATTTATAAAGTTCGTTTTTCTTATATGTTTAATATATGTAAACTTAAAAAAAATTAAAAATAAGGTTGGTGGATCCCACGATTTCCTCAGTCATGAAAACTATTTCATTTTTTATAAACAAATACCATAGACTAATAACTAATAAGACTTCCAACTCCCAATCTGAAAACGGCACTAATTTCGAATTCAGGTGATGCGAAATTTTGTTACTATGCAAAAACAACAACACATAGCGGAGAATTGTAAGTACTAAGTCAGAATGCATCATTACGTTTTTCACTTAAAAGCAAAGTTCATTTCATTCAATAAACGTTTCTTTTTTTTTTTTTAATTTTATAATTTTATGTTAATTTGAAAAGCACTTTTATACAAGATGAAATGCATTATCTTTTTAAACTTAAAATAGTTAGTAAATTCTTAAGAGTTATTTTCATGTGGAACATTTGAATAGAAGATCTTTAAATTTCTATGAAAAGCAAAAAATATTTTACCAAATAAAAACTAAATTCTCATTTAAAATTGGACAAATATCTTATTTTTCATTCAAAGTGTGATCTTATTTCCTTATTTTAGAAATTCTAAGACAAAACTCATAACACATTTTACTATTCAAAATATAATTAAATTTTATTATATAACAGAAATTTTAATCTAATAATGGAAATTAATTATAACTTAAAAATAAAGAGCAATGTAATCCAATTAAAATTAGATTAACATATCTCGCCACCATTTGGTTTTATTTACACAAAATCATACACATAAATTGAGTAAAATAAATGTACAAAAACATGTACACCATTTAGGATGAGAAACAAGTTTACTTAACAGTTTTGTTAAGTAAACTATATGTATAACTATGTGTAAACTATAGTAGATATACTTCACAGCAGTAGTAGGCCGTAATAGATATACTTCACATTTTTGAGACTTTTGTTTCTGCAACTTTGTTTTTCCTCAATAATCCAATCATCCATCATTGTTAATCATAACTGTGTTTCTTCGTAATATTAGTAAACAAAGTAAGCAATGTGGTTTTGTTTGAATGATCGATCTTGTAAAGTTCCCAACAGAAGGAAAATATAAAGAATTATTTTTATTTACTTTATTGATTCATATTAATTAATAATATATTTTCCAGTAAGCGTAGCTTCTTTTTCACATGATTGTTTCGTAAATTTGTTGATTCTTTTTCCTTATGATTTTAAACTTTCAGAATTTTAATATGTTCTTTCATTAATAAAATTATACTTTAGGGTATACCGGTCTTTTTTCAGGCCCCTAAACATCCATAATAAAAATAAACAGCGTAAACTAAAAGTATTAAAAATTTAAAAAACTAAATATATTAAATATTATATAAGTACAATTTACTAAAAGACTCGTGCATAATATTTCTAGAGAACCTTAAGACTGTGAAACAACATTTCTTATGTGATAGAAATATATTTACTTTTTATTTTCCTTTTTAGGCATGTCAAGGATCATTGTTAAAAACCTACCCAAAGGGGTAAGTAAAACATTTACAAATATGAATATATTTACTTCTTGTGTTTGTAATATTTTTTATTACTTCAATAATATCTGCCTTTAACGATAAATGTTATTTAGACACTCCAAGAATAAGTGCATTTCTAAAGAGTATAATGTCTGAATTTAAATATTTTAACTGTGTGCAAATATTGTTTGAAAAAATAGCTTTAAAAAATTTCATTTGTTTTTGTCCTAAAACAATAAAGACGAGTTCAATTATAATTTTATACTAGAGTTTTTTTTAGTTAACTTTCATATTGTACTTAACCTTCATGTGTCAGACATGACTAACCATTGTAAATTTGTCTTTAATGTTTTATTGTATACCTAAAAATATTATATTTTTTGTGTGATAAAGAATCTATAACTTTATGTATTGGTACTACACTTTAATCGTTTTATAAATTGTCTTATTAGTGGATAATATAGGAAGAAAGTTGGAATTATTTGTTTATTTAGTAAATTCATTCTTGATATAACTTACATCATAATATATCAGGACAGTAAAAAGACTTTAAAAAATATCGTTCTTTCTAACAATTGTATTTACATGACTTTCCTGCAATTCTCTTAATGATTAATATCATAAAAATTAAGTTATATTTTATTCACATTTAATGTTATCAAAAATTCTGGCTTCCCCTCTTTATTAAAGGGTATTTTCTCTTGATTGATGTCATTAACCAGTTGCATGGGACAAATTAATTCATTAGTAATTTTGTGAAAGTAAAATTAGCTTTTGTAGGATTTATAGATTAATCATCAAGCTTAGTGACATGACACTAATTCTACTTCCATGTACTATAAATGTTGATAGCTACATTATGAATAATAAAAATTTTGTTTATAAAGATGGGTAGATGATATTCTTAAAATCAATAAACCACTTTTTTAAATTAATTGCTGTAGTAATCAAACTTGAAGTATTAGTGTAAGTCAAAGTTTTTAACTTTTTTGTCCATTATTAAATTGAGTACTTTTTTGTACATTATTGAGTTGTCTGCTATGTCTACTATACAAAACACAATTCCTTTAATAAATGTCATTACATAATGTAAATATACAAATGTTCTTTTTGAACTAAACTGTTACAAAATATAATATATTTTGTGATACTATTTATAAAATTAATAAGTTTTTTCAATGCCTGGCTACCACATTTTACACTTTTTATCACTTCATGGGGCAAAAGTGATACCACAATTATATTATTTGGCATTAAATGTGCATGCCATCAAGACCCCAAAAGTAGACAGTTCTTTGTAATTTAGAAACAAGGACCAAACATAAGACCCCTAGATTTGGCCTGTTATACCTAAAGATATCATTTCCATGAAGGATAAAAGGGATTCAAGTCACATTGGTCTTGATACTAATTAGAAGGCTGGTGCAGCAGCTGAAACTGTATCAACTCCAATACAGCCTTTAATTAAATTAGTTGATATGAAAAGAGTTGTTAAAAAGTTTATTCATTTTCTTTGCCAAAAATCGTGATTACTGCTGGTCATCAAGAAATTGCATGCCTTTTTTTCATACCTTACTTCATTATTGTTTTGCCATTATAAATGCAGACATTAAATTAATTCTTCTTCTTATCGAATACTCACTCTTTCAGCAAAGTATTTTATTCCAACCCATGGTGTAAAACGTGGGATGAGCCATATGCACTTTATCATATTTTAATTTTGTGTCAAGATTTCAACCATTATCATTAACAAACTTTTATCTTTTTAATACTAATTTTTAAACCCCATCTGATCTTTTAGGTGAACCACATTATCAAAATTTGCTTTTTCAATATCAATGAATTTTATATTTGTTTAGTCTAGAATAATACGTAATATTTTAAATGTTTATATCTATGTGTATGTGTCTGTTTGTTCCCTTGTTTTAACTTATATATTTATTTATTTTTCATTTTAAGCATGCTAATTATTATTATATTTTTAATAAATTTTTTAAATGTTGCTTGGGTTTAAAAAAATGTAACTCTTCAATTTTGGCATGGTGCAGCTTATCCTCATTTGGACCTTACACCATTAAATTTCTATGATAGCTGCCATTAATGAACATGTGGAGTTTTCTGTTGGATCAGGTTTCAAACTCAGTTCCTTCCAATAATAAGAATGACACTGACCAAGTAGACTTAACAACATCAAAAATAAATTAGTAAAATTGCTGGAATTTCAAGTATCTTGTATTGCCAGAACTATAAGCAGAAAAAGTCACTGGAATTTTAATTGTTTTGTTTTTAAAGAATTAAATTTAATAAAATGTTTGTTTGATCAACTGTCATTTACCAGCATCACCTTAGTGTTGAATATTTTCATGTATTAATTTAATATAAAATTGTATTAATTTAGAAAGATAATAATATTTATTTGCTCTGTTTGAACTTATGAATAAGTTTATCCACAAGTTTGTTTCCAACCTTTATTTGTCTTGCTGCTAGTATGGAAAAAAATAGATTTTAACCATTTTTTATGATGTTCATTTTTATGCACATCACATTCTTTTCATATATTTAATACCTCCCTACTTGCATTTCATTTAAAATATGACAAATTTTATTGGGATACACTTTTCTTTTGAAAAGCCTAAAAATTTGAAAGAAAAAAATATATTATTTAATATTAAATTCATTTAGAAAAGAAAGAAATTCAATGAAATTTAGGGCTTCATTTGAAAAAAGTTTAAAGTATTCAGTTATTTAAGGGGCACAGCTTGTCCTTTTTGGACCTTGTGCCATAAAACCCAACTAACCAACCATCAGTTATTTAAGGTTTCATTAATCAAAATTCCAAATCTGATAATAAATAATGCACTTCTTCTGGTATTTATAAATTTGAGGTTTTATTAAGCAAAATTCCAATATTAATATATAATGCACTCTTGATTAGATTGCTATTTGTGGAATTGAAAATCAAAAAGTTTTTATTGTTTTCATTTGTGAAAATAAATCGAAATAAATTTTAAAATTCTATATATTTCTGAATAGTTTTTCACTAAAATTTTAATTTTTGTGTAAATCTGAGTATATTTAGTTGCATTTTCTAAGGATTATTATTTCTTTAATTTTTGAAATTTTCTTTCAGATCACTGCCAAAAAATTAGAGCAGTTATTTTCTGAAAAAGGAAGCATAACAGATTTGCAACTTAAATACAATAAGGCTGGAGTTTTTCGACAGTTTGCTTTTATAGGATATAAGACTGAAGAAGAAGCTTATGCAGCAAAGGAATATTTTCATGATACATTTGTAAATACATCAAAAATACAAGTACAGATTTCTTTTAGAACTCTTTTTTATTTCTATGATACTCATTTTTAAAAAAATATATGATTTGAGATTTTAATTAATTAATATGAGCCATTTTTATTTTAATTTTTACATTTTATTTCTTGTTTATAGCTATATTTTATACTTTATTTAAGAGATTGATGTTCTTTCATTTAAAAATGTAGGTATGGCATTCCTATATTACAAATATTTTTCAATATATTGTTCTTTAAATGAAAATTGAGAAATTACTAGTCTTTAGGACAACAAACAGTTCATGAATTTAAACCCTATCTCAAGTAATGGTTCAGAATCCATTTTAAACTATAGGTCCTGATCTTAGCCATTGTGTATGAAAAATGATCTTTGAGCAACAAATGCATAGAATCCAAAATCAAAATGTCCTTATTTTGTTAAAAATATAAACATAATCTTATAATTAAATATACAAACAATATTTTTTTTTTTTACAATTTTTTGCCATTTTCTTTTTCCCATTTTAATTCCCATTTTCTTTTGAGTTTTCAAAGAAAAATGGGAATTAAAATTTTAGAATCATTTTTAAATTTATATGGGTCAGAGATATATAAAGCAAAAATCTGTTTCTTTGTATTTCATTTTTCCTTTTTAAAGTAAATAAAATGAATCAGGTACAGTTTAATTTAAAACATTGAAACATGTTTTGAAACTGCAAATAAAATATTGTTATTGTTTTTACTTCCAAAATTAGCAGTTTGAATCAGCAACTTTACAAAACCAACTTATAACATTGTCACGTATTAATAAATTTTGATTTGGAATTCCAAATTAGCCTATGAATAGTGCTTTGACTAATAGTTTGTATGTTTGAATTCTATTTGTGTCTTTGATACTTATAGTGGTTGAGAATCTATATTAGACTGTTGATCTCAGTCTAATTAGCTCTTCTGTAAAATATGTTTATAGAATGACAAAACAAAAACCAAATAACATTAAGTTCTGGAATAAAGCATTATCATTATTATAGTTTTCTGCTAATAATTTCCTCTTTACAGAAATGACTCAGCTTGTCCTTTTTGGATCTTGCGCCCAACCAACCATCCTCTTTACAGAAAATTAAATGATGTTTTTTTAAGTTGTGTAAGAGCAAATTGAGCTATTTTTGAAAGCTAATCCTAATTGTTTTTTAATTTTATTGTATTATTAATAACAAAATAATCATTTTCTTTTAAATGTTTTATACTCTTACATTATTATTAGAAAGCATTTTTTTCTCAACTTAAGAATTTCATTTGATTTTAATCTAAAATCATATTTTAAAATTATTATATTTGTCTTCAGTAATAAATTTGAGTACAAAACTTTAAATCGGCATTTCAAAAATAGATATAAACTTTAAATATATTTAATATGCATTTTAATTGGCAACTATTGATTTTAATTTTAGGTTATAATAATTTTAGTTGGCAAAGATTTATTTAAAATGATACTCACATGCTATTCATACCATTCATATGAAAAAAAAATCTAACTTTTATGTTAATTAATATAAGAATAATTTCAGTAATTATATACATTTTTAATAGAATGTTGATACATTAAAATATGAAATAATTAGTTAAAGCACGTGAATCACATCTTTAGGTAATGGAATCATTTTAGAAATCAGTCCAAATATTGCAACAACCATTTTTTGCTCTTCTGAAATACAAATAAGTTAGATGCTCATCTTTTTAAATGAACCTTAATGTTAGAATTATATTATTCCTGATTTTTAGGAATTAGATATAATGAGTATTTATTAATATCATTAATGTATTAAATGTTTCTGTCTAAAGTATCTAAAGAATAAATAATGAGCCTTATAATAAACTGATTTTACTTTCATAAATTACTGAATTTCTTTTATAAATTAATGTTTGTTACATGTTCTACTGCTTACTTTTTTATATAATTTATTGTACATATCTCCAGAATTATCAATTCATATATGTTTTATTATTTTCTCTAAAGTTGTTTTTAATATAACTGAATTATAATTATATATCTATTTATACTTTTCAAAGATTATTTTCGAAACTTTTTAAAAATTTTTATTAATGGTACATAAGTATCATATATACTACTAAAATTAAGTTATTGTTAATCCTAACAGTATATTAGTTTTCAATAATAAAACAATAAGTATAAATGTTTCTTATAAAAATATTTGTATTAAATCAAAATTATGTTTCAGTGTAGTTAATATTACATATAAAGTTCCCAAATATTAAATAAAATTTACCAAAATTTGATTTTTTTTATTTTTAAATTTAAATTACAATTTTAAACTTACTTAGATAATTATTTCATTATTGTTGAAAAAAGAATGAGATATTTTGAATTCTAATTTTTTAAACAATCAGTTTTCATTTTTCTGGAAGAAAATGCATGTGCTGTCTTAAACAAAGTATTTTTATATTTTATCATAAATGCCTTCATTTATTGAAACAAATTTCAAATTTAGATATTATTTTTGAATTTTTTTATTAAAGGATCTTCTTCGGCAATATATTTTGAAAACTTTAAAATGTTCTTAAAAAATTTAAAATAAGAAAATTATAAATTTCAATTTTAGTTAAAATTTAACCGAGTGTATATTTAATTAAAATAATGTTTTTTTCTAGAACCTTTTTTAATACTTATTTTAAAAATTTTTAATTCATAATTTTGCTCGTTAAAAAGAAAAAATCTTTTAGCTTTATTTCTTAATAAATAGCAAGTTTGAAATTTAAATAAATTTTTAAAATTGAGCTATTTTGAATTCCTTTAAAAATTATGCCTTTGATTAAGTACCAAAATGTTTCATCATACATACTTTCAAAACGTCATGACAACATTAGCTGTTAAAGAAATTGAACCTTCAGAATATGAAATAAATAAACTCCTGTAGTTGTTTGATAAATGTGTTAATACTTACAATTTCTTTTTAGGTTGAGATTTGTAAAAATTTGGGTGATCCTGATAAGCCAAAAGCTTGGAAAAAGAAAAATAGTGATTTTTCCGAAGCATCAGCGAAAATTGAACCAAATGATTTAAAGGTAAAAATGTAAAAGAAATAGTTTTTCGTTTTTCAGAAAAATAATTTTCAATTCCCTTATTGTTTAACTAAATATGAAAGTTATATTCAAAATTTAACTAAAACTAACTCTAAAAAATAATTTATTTATATTTCTTTAAAATCTATACCAATGGATATTTTTCAGGGAACCAAAAAAAAAAAAAAAAAAAAAACTCACGTATGATAAAAATTATTTTTAAATTTGTAATTAAAAATATAAATTTATCATAATATGCATTTGTAATTCTATGATAAGATGTTAGTGAAATCCTTTATCTTTGTTCAACATATGTATACATTTTTTTATTCACCATATTTTATGATAAATTTTATTTAATTTCTTTTATATTCATATTTCATTTCATCTTCCATATATTTACCTATGGCAAAAATTAAGATGCAGTAATTTTAATAGCTTTCACATTAATATGCATTTTTCATTTTAATTTGATGTGTAATAATTGTATTCACATGACTGTAATGCCTATATTTTGTAAATTAATTTGGTATTATTATATGTGTTTTTTAATTTTTAATGATTCTAAATTAAATTGAAATATGACTTTTATTTGATTTTCTTACTATATATTTTCTTATAACTTAATAATAAAAATATTGAGCTGTAATTTGCTTAAAATTTACTTTTCTTCCTTTTACTACTAGATTTTTTTTTAATGTATTTTTTTGTTTTTATAGGCTGAAACAAAGAAACCATCCAAAAAGAAACATTCAGATGGCATTCCAGAAGAAGTAAACTTATATTTTGCTTTTATATTTTTATCCAATTAATCATAATTGATCATTTGTATTGGTTGCATCCAATCACAATTGCTTATTTAAGTTATCCAATACAGTTTTCTACAAAAATTAAAACATTGATTTGCTATTTTAATTCCATTGGTTATCCACTTTTTGGTACGATTGTTTACTACAGTTATAAATGGCAAAATATCAAGGCATATTGGGACTGAAATATTTTTTCAATTATTTTTCCAAATTGATTTCTGCATTATTTATTATAGAAAAGTTATAAATTTATCAATCTTTTCAAAAAATTTGCTTAAAATGATATTTACAATGGAATAAATATAAATTAATTTATTAATGAAATATATAACAAATTTTCATTATTTGTTACAAATGATGAAGATGTTATATTATGATATATAAAGCTTATTTAGAGAAAATGATATATGTTTTTCTAATTGTAAATGCCTATTGCAAATAATTGTCTTAATACTGAGTATTTTTCCATTAAAAATATTTTAACTTTATTTCTAAAACCTTTATAAACTTGCAGTCTTACTTAAACATACACTTTATGCTATTTTGGCTTTTTTAATTGAAAGTTAGTATTATGCCATTTGAAGTATTAAATTTAAAATTATCTTATTTCATACTAATGTAAATAAAAAAGTTTACCTTAAGATCAACTCTTATCATATGGAATCAAAGATTTACTTATTAATTAAAAAAATATTTATTAATTGTTTTTGATGTTCTTTCTTAGATACAATTTTGTATAGGTATTTAATTTAAAATGATGTGTTAATTTTTTGTTATCATTACATTTATATCATTTAGTTATTATAAAGGAAGTAGTCACTATGATTCAAAGTTAGAGAGAGTTCCACTTTTCAAAGTTAATTTTTATTGCAATATACATTTTTTATTTTGATTTATATATTTTAATCAATTTCATTATTCATTTTTGGGGATTGTAATAATTATATAACTAAACCTCATATTGCATATATTAACAATAAAAATTTTTCTCTATTACTGTAAAGCTATAATTGGTTGTTTTTAGACCACTTTTATAACTTATCTAAGAAAATTATTTTAATTTAAAAGAAATTTTCTTTGTGAGTTTTTATACAAGTGAAGTTTCTTTCATATGAGTATTATCTATTTAGTTAAAAGATGACCCACAGTTCAAGGAATTCCTTTGTGTAAATAAAGACAGAAAATCTAAGCCTGTATGGGCAGAAGATATAGTAAACTTGAATGATTTGGATTCAAATTCAGAAAATGCAGATTCATCAGAAAATGAGGGTATTGAAAGTACAGCTCCTGATAAGGGTAATTATATGAAGTGAAAATGAATATATTTTGCATTGTTTAGGTTATTATGTTTAGATGTAACATGTTTACATATTTAAATGTTTACAATTTTAACATATTTTTAACAATTCGAAATTTTTTTTTTTTAATTTTAATTATTTTTAATATTTCAGAAAGTTTTAATGCTAAAATATCAAAGGAAACCAAGCAAAATGAGAAGCAGGTATGCTTTTTAGTCTTTGCAATATACTTTATTTCCTATGCACATTCTACTGTCTTTGATAATTAAAAATTAAACTATATGAAATATTTTGCTATTATTTCTCAGTGATCACCAATGACAATATTTTTGCTCATTTGTGACTGAAAAAAAATATTTAATAAATATTTGTATTTAATTTTGTTTCTAGTATTTTGCAATCTTCACGAAAGCATTAAATTGTAACACACTATCATTTACTATTTATTTCAGTATTCATGCATAATGATTAATATCAATTATCAATGACATTAATTGTATTTTATGTATCTAATGTTTTCTCCCCTAATTTACTTCAATACTCGTATGAGCAGTTTTCCATTACTTTTTGCTTAGTTTGAACTCCATTACTTTTCAGAATTTCTTTTAACAATTTTAATTAAAAATGCACAATTTATAACTCAGCAAATGTCTTATTAATTAAAAAATTATTTAATTAATAAGACAAATAATTAATTAATAAGACATAAGTCTGTATCATGAAAAAAAAGTTGTAAATTTTTTTATTTAATGTTAGTTTATTTGTTTATAAATACTACTTCAGTTGCTAATGTATTAACGTAAATAAAAATATTTATTTATTTATTTTTTAAGTATCTCTTGTTTAAAATTCTTAAATAAACACTTCTATATAAAAGCTAGGGCTTTTTATCTTCCAATACTATCAAACAATATTCTATTTAAATATCTCTTTTTTATGTAAATATCGATTCTAAATAAATAATTTTATGTAAATTGATTATTTTAAATTATTGCTCCTTGTTTTGCAAGCACAAGTTTTAATGCAAAATGGAATTAACTATGATTTTTTTTTTATTTGTAAATATGCAGTTTTTGATATTTTTACTACCCTGTTTTGGTTAACATAAATGAATGTAAAAAAATACAGTTTTATTTTGATTTTTTTTACTTGTATTTGATATTATATTTTTTACTTTTAGTTAGAATATGACATAATTTTTTTACTCAAAATATTAATTTTATAATATCTAACTGATTTTACATGAAATATCGAGTATGCTTAACTTTTTGTTGCTCATTTATAGCAATATATAAATTATCAGTTTTAATAATAAAAGTATTTTAATTTTATAACTATAGGAAGAAAATCAACAAGGCAAGATGTCACCTGTAAAACAGGTATAATTTTTTAACTTTTAAACCTTAGAAACTTGAATGAGTGACAGTGGCAAAACTAAATAAGTTTTTTCATACAGTTGAATGTTTCTTTATAATTATAGTTAGAAAGATAATCACATTTTGCAAATGTGTCTCATACATCATAAATTTTAAATATACTTAATTTAAATGTGTATTATATTTTCCTATACTAACTTAATAAAAAAATAAGTATGTGCTTTTTTTTAATTATTTTATGTGCTTTTTTTTTAATTATTCATGTTTTTACTTATTTTTTTATATAAAGATAATGTAAATTTATATCAGTAATTTGTCATAAACTGAATAGAAAAAGTATTTTGAAAAAACATTCAAATTTCAATTTAATAAAATGAGACTATGCTACTATTATTAACACTATCCTGTTTTCACTTTGTAAGGAATTTTATCAAAAGATTTTTAAAAGAAATACTTATATATTAATTCAAAAATATAAACATTGTTAGAGCTGCAAATAATGCACTTGTTATAATTAAAGTATTTCAAATTTACATAATGCATAAATTAATGATCTCATTGCCACTATCATAACTTTTTCATTGATTCTTATTTATTTTACTACAACATGTAATTATATTTTAAATATCATTGTATTTTTAATTTTGTAATTATTTGTAAGTATTATTGTATTAAAAGTATTATTTATTTTACTATAACAAGTAAAATCATGTGTTGCAATTTTTAAAATCTTTTTATAGACGATAAATTAAATCTGAAATATGTCTCTGTTCAGAAAAGATGAAAAATCGTATTTTAATTTGTGATTGTTTTCACATAAATACATCAAAATTTATATTTAAAAAATTAAAATTATTTTAATAATACAATTTGTTTAATTTACCATAGAACATATATAAGAACCCTTCATGAATTATAATTAACCATAACATAATTAGAATGATAATTTTTCAAAAAAATAATATGTATTAAATTTTCTGGTTTAAGAACTATATTTGAAAAATATTTTCTAAAAATCATAGATACTTTTAATTTATTATTTAATTAGAATGTGACTGTTAATTTTAATTTTTCTATTTAATAATTTAAATTCCATGAAATAATTATTTTTCAATTTTCAAATAGATATCAGATGATGATAATTTCTTTAGTGTCATGTATACAATTCAATTTAAAATAACAAAAGCATTTCTTAATATTTAGTGTAATCTAAATAAATAATATTTTTTAATTGTTTTATAGAAGGTTTTATAATATTTTGTGTTTATGCAAGATTAATAAAATTAACAAAATTTTTATGATCTTAAAAGCCCTTAGGAAATACTTATATAATTTCTGTTCTTCTAAAACCTTAAAAAGTGTTGCTGTCCTTTTAATAAATTTGAAAAAATCTTTAAGATATTGTTAGATTATTGTTTATATCAATGATTTTTGCAAAAAGATATCTTGTCATATTTGCTATAATTAATGAAAGTTGAAAAGTGTTTAGTTTTGACTAAGAGACTTCTGAGATAAAATCCTAGTGTACATAATTAGTTAAGCAAGTTAGTTTTCAAAAAAGTCACAAGATTTCTAAATGCAAAATATCTAAGAGGTAATAACCCAGCGAATCTCGCCAAATCAGTAACAAGTAACAGTAAAACCGTAGTTTTCAAAATCCTGATTGCACTCAACTTCAGCTTTGAATATTTTAATCTCTCATTATTTTCAATTTCAAATATCAAAACTTTGAATATTTTATTATATTTACTAAAATACTGCTAACTAAAGTATACAATGAACTTAACTACACATATTAAAAAAATATGTGTTGTAAAACAAATATAAATTTTTAAAAGTCGATACTATTATTCATAATCAGTCAATAAAATATAATCATAATAAATTTTTAGTTTATAAAAAGAATATAAATACTTTAAATATACACTGTATATAACAAAACCTAGTAGATATTAAAAATCAATTTATAAACCTAAATCAATAACATAAATAACATACATTTTATATTAACTCTTGTTTCTAATTAACTGGGCAATGATCCTCATCATAAGATAACACATTATTCTGCCTTTAATAAATCGAGTAACAGGATTCAACATAAAATATCTCAAATATTTCTACATTATACTTTATAAATTATGCCTATTTTACTACGTAAAAAACAAATTAAATAGAGTAACATGAAGTAAAAGTACTTACCTAATCAACTTCCCTCTAACTTCAAATTAAAAAATATATATTTCATACATAACTTTCAAAAATATAAATTACAAATTAAACAACTTAACAAAATTATAACTTCTAATTAACTTTTAAATTGTGAGAAAATAATTAAAATTTTGTGTTCACAACCATTTTAAAATAATCTTCAAAAAAAATAAATAAAACAAATGCTAAAATAAAGACACATGATGTATAAGCTTCAAAAGTTACTAAAACTGCTATAAATTGTGCACATTGAACAATGTCATAAAATTGCTGAACGAATCCATTTTGGTGCAGTAATCTACAGGTTTGCTGCATTTGGCACCTTTAGTAATTCGTAAGATGAAGCCAAGGTCACAAATTTTATTACACTTCCAAATGTTGTCATATATCACCAATCTCATCATGTTGTGTATACAAGGACTAGGCTAATTTTTTTACTTCATGAAAAATTTTCTTATTTTAAGTATGTACTCTTTATTTTAAGTAATGATTTTTTCCATCAATGTTCATTATTTGAAATTGTACTTTCAAATTATTCCTAAAAAAATAGTATCCAATTTAATTTTAAATATAATAAAATTTGCTTTTTACTGATATTCAGGCAATCATATGTAAAATGCCTTACATTCATATATTTATATATTTTTTAAATATGTATATCTTCACATAGGTAAAATCTTACAATGATGAGTTTACTGTGAAAATTAGAAATTTACCCTATCGATGCAAAAAGGTATTGTTTTTTTTTTTTTTTTTTTTTTTTTTTTTTAAATTTTTACACTTTAAGTTATTCTATTAATGTTCTGTTTTCTCCAAGTTTATTTTTATTTACACTTTATTTTTGTGTTAGAATCAAGTTAAGAAGTTTTTCCAACCTTTGAAAATAATTAGTATTCGACTGCCACCAAAAAATAAAGGTACAAAATATCATACTATTTTTATTCTTGTAAAATGAAATCAGTAATATTGACCATTAATAATATTATTTTATATGTTAGGCTTTGCATATGTTAGCTTCAAGACAGAAAAAGATTTAAAACAAGCTTTAAATAAGCATCAAGGATACTTAGGTGAGTTTAAATGCTTTTTATTTATTTAAATTCAAAATTATTTTTTATAATTTATGATGTTGTTTCATTATAAATCTGTTTCATTAATTTCCAAGCATATATTTTTCAGCAAATCTCTTTAAATTACAAATTTCTGAAATGTAAATTTGTAATTTGAAGATATTTGTTGTATCAAGTTTGCTTATTGTAAAACATTTTGTACCAATTTTTAAATATTTCTTAACAAAATGTTTTACAAATAAAAACTATATTTTTAACATCTATTGAAAAAAAGATTTTTTTTTTTATTTTATCATTTCATTAATTATTGTTTGTATAATCTTTTGATAAACTTTATATAGAAATATTATTTTTAAGTGGTAAAAATTAGTTATTTTTTATGTTATAAACTATGAATGTAACATACCATTTTATTATTTTATAACAGTTTATATTATTAGGTATCTTTTATTTTATTTTTTTTTTGCATGCAATTTCATTGAGTTTCAGTCATAATATAACTAACATTATTTAAATCTTAAGTATGAATGCTTTGAATTCATATTTTGAAAAAGTACATAAATTGTAATTGCAAAAATCTCTTAAGTATATTTATCTACAGTAGTGATTCACTATTCCGCCAGGACAATATTTAAAATTCTAAAGCCCTCTATTGATACAAAATCTTAACATTTATAAACCAATTAAATTTTTGCTCTTACTAATTTATAAGATAATTTATAACATTTACTGTTTAGTGTATACTTTAAATCATGCATAATTTACTTTTTTGATATTAATCCACTTTATTGTGAAAAATATACATGGTTAATTATTTGGTATGAATTCATAAATACACTTGAATTATAATGACTGACTTTACTATTACACTTTTTTCCAACAATGTAAATACTTAAAATATTTCTGCTATCTTTGCATATGGAACATAACAAGTAAGAAAAATTTAACTATTTGATGCTTTCTTGAAATTGTAATCAAAACTTTCTGTGTGGGCTTTGTATTGTTAAGGAAAATATGATATTTTTTACTTTTATATAGGAACACTCATTTAAGAAAATAATTTGTTGAAATTTCGTATAGTGAAGACTACATTATAAAATTTCTTCTAATACTTTTTTTTTTATTTTTATTTATTTATTTATTTTATTTTTTTTTTATTTATTATTATTTTTTTTTTTATTTTTTTTGTCTGTGTTGAAATTTTCATTGCTTTTAGTTTTATGCTTTCTTTAAAAAAACTGGCTATGTATATTTGAAATTGGATTTTAGTGTTAAAAAATGTGATTTAATAAAGAAAAAAATTCCATTCATGCAGTCACAACACTATTTGAAAAATTAATTTCAGATCTGAATTAATGAAAACTGTTTTCTCCAATGTTGTCATTAAAAAGTATATAAGTGCTTGTAAACTTTTATTTTTGTATTAATTATTTAATATTTTAATATCAAATTTTTTATGATAGATGGGCATCGTGTAGATGTTGTTAAATATATGAAGAAAGTGGATCCTCATAGCAATTCTACCAAATCAGAAACGGTAATATATATTTTCAGTATAAAAATTTTAAAAACAATAGGCATATTTTTATTTAGCTTGAGGAAAAAAAAATAGAATGTATGTAAAAATACATAACTAATAATTTATCAACTGTTACAATTTTGCTTTTTTTATCTAAAAAATATTTTTAGTGAGGTTTGAGGATTGAAAAAAAACTTAGTTAGCTTTAATAAGTTTCTTAAAAATTTTGTAAACAGTCAAATTTAAGCAAATGAGAAGTTTCTAATTTAGTAGTGAAAATAAACATTTATAATTTCATATTTAAAAAGCATGTCTTTGTAAACTATGGAAATTTAAATAACTATATAAAAATAAGGTGTTTCAAAGTATCAATTTTTATAAGTAAATTATTTTTGTTTTATATTGAAGTTGTACTTCATACTCTGCATTGGTTTCTATATTTTCCAATATTGATGGTGTATTTAAAAAAACTTTGCACTTTGGATTCTAATCTTCTAATTAGATAATTTATTTTATTGTTTCATATAAAATTTTAATTTCTTACATTTTTTTGATTTTCATTTTTAAGCTGAATTACTCAATAATGGAACACTTTATTAAAATCAAATCTAATCTTTATTAAAAACTAATCAAATATTTGTTATTTCATATTAGCACCGATAGAGTTTTATTAAAGCAATCATTCCTTAAATAAAAACTTTATAATTCTGTTTTTTTTTTTTTTTTATATATATAATTTGGATATTATTACATTTTTGTTTAATTCAATTTTTCTTTTTCATAGTCTAAAATATTTAATATCAATGAATCAAAAATTACTTATGTGCATGTGAATTTTTTCTTTTAGAATGAAGACAGTGGATTAAATGAAGAACTTCTAGCTGAGGTAAATATCTTACCTTTTTTTTATCTAACTTAATATCGATATTATGTGTATTAATTATTTCTAATATTTTATTTTACAATTCAAATGCAGCAAACTTATTTATTATTATTTTTTTTAAATTAATCTATTTTACCTTTATTTTTAATTTTTCCTTTTTAGACGGGTAGAATCTATGTACGAAACTTGTGTTACAGTGTGACAGAAACAGAAATTGAAGAATTGTTTGGAAAATATGGTGATAAGTTTGTTTTATTTTTAATTCTGAATATCTTATTTATTTTAAATTATTTACTGATTTGTATTTTTAAATGCAGGTAAATTAGCTGAGGTTCATGTTCCTATTGATTTCCTAACTAAAAAATCTCAAGGCTATGCATTTGTGTCATATGTTTTTGCAGAACATGCTGTGAAAGCATTCTCAGAATTGGATGGGACTATATTTCAAGTAAACTTTCTATTATTCTGAAGTGCTTTCTTAACAAATATATTGCATGTTTCAATTAAATTAATAAATGTTTTTTTAGGGTCGATTACTTCATTTAATTCCTGCTAAAGCTAAGAAAGAATACAAAGTTGATGAAAATGGTTTGTTTCTTAAATAAATATTTTACTCACTAAAAATGAATATTTATATTATATGGATTTTGGCAGTGTTTGTAATATATATATTAAATTTATATATTTTAGTTTAAAAAATATTTGTTAGGAGCTCTACAAAATCAAGAAACATTATTTCACATGTTTCTTTGTACATAAATTATTCAAATTATTGTAGATATAAGCACATTAAATGGATTTTATTGATGAAAAATTTCTCTTTGAAAATAATAGTATATTTAAAATATTTGTTGTCAATTTTAATTATAAATTTAAATTTGGTAAATTTTCTATCATGTTTGTTTGACATTGGCATGGTAAATAAACATCAATTGAATTAAAGATTTAAATTTTTTAATTATGATTTAAAATTAATATTGTAAATTGCTTTTTTAAATGTATTTTAAAATTTCATTTCAGTGAAAATGTTAACTTAAAATCAAAAATTGATGAAATTTAATCTTATTGAAAACTTTTATTTTATTTAAGTTGGTTATACTTATATTTAATCAGATTGTATTAACTGTAAATTATGTTAAAGTTTAAAAGTCTTAATATTTAATTTTATATAAGATGTTTTGATAAAATTCATATGAAATTTACTGTTGATTTTTATTTTTCTTAGAAACTAATTATAAAAAGAAGAAAGCTTCTAAATTGAAAGAGCAAAGTGGAAGGTAAAAAATTCTTTTATTTTTCATTAGAAACAAAACATTATGTATATTATATAACATATTTGTGTTGAATATTTTCACTCATAATCAATGTAACCATCTGTTTACAGTCATCATTACCTTTATTTTAGGCCCCAATATCAGAAAGAAACTTGCAAAAATGTTTGCAGAGATATAAATTTGTATTTTTTAAAGTAAAATGATATAGGCTTGTATTATAATGATACATAATGGAGGATCTGTGAAATCAATATGCTTCTTTGATTGAGCTTAAAAATTTGTTATTTGCCAATAAAAGAAATATTTGAGGTATTCTTATAAATTATATAAGCTACATATTCCTATAGAATTTTTAAAGGGCCTTGAGTGTGTGGTAATATTTTTCAGCATCTGTTTAAAAAAAAGGGTTTTCAAAAATTAATAGTAACTTTTTGCTGGTGTTCATAAAAATATGCTGTTCCATTTTTCTCAAAAGTATGATGTGATCTAGAATAGAGATTAAATTATAAATGATCTTTAGAAAATAAAAGATAATAATCCTACTTTTAATATCCAAATAAAGAAAGATGACCTTCTTCTTAAAACTGTTCTATTTTTTTCTTCTGGAGTTACTGTAGCTCTAATATTATTTCTTTTATATGATGAGATTATTTTAATTATTATTGCATAGTTATTGAAGAAATCATTTCCTAATGAGATAAGAAAACTTATGGGAGAGAACAAAATATTGAAAAAGTAATAAATGGAAATTAAAAAAAAAATTGTGTTTAGTTTTGTTTATAGAAAGATATGTTATTGAAAATCAGTAAATAGCATTTAAGAAAACTTTAAAAAGTAATGATTGACTTATAGATGAGCTTTTCATTTTAATGTTAAGTAAGAAATAAGTGAAAACTGACCCTCTCTTCATTCAAACAACACTTATATTTTAACAAAATTTTGAATGTTAAGTTATTTTCATCTGAAATGTGAAAAATTACCTAAAAAGTGAATTCAACAAAAAAGGGGGAATGTGATGTAGATCTTATTTGTATATTTGTGTATACTTTAATGTCTTGAGGATTAGACATTTGAACAGAAAAATGTTAACTATAAAATATATTTGCTAAATAATTTACTTTTGAGAATGTGTATTTAGAATTCAATTTATATTCAATAATATTTTTCTTTTGTATTAAATATTTAAAATTTATTTTTCAGTTATAACTATACATGAAAAAGTAAATTTTATATTTTAAAAAAGTAATGGTGTACCAACAATATTCACTGTGAAATTCAAAGGTGACAATTTTGCTGGTTAATCTGACTGAATTTTATGATTTTGTATATTATAAAAAATATTATTTGCAAACATCTCAGTAAAATTTCTACATCCAACTATACCCTTATTTTCCAAGATTTCTTGGCACACAATGTATTTTTTAATTTCTCATATCACACTGCATGCTCCTATGTTTTTAATTTTGGTGTAGCTACTGTCCATAGTGCATTTTTTAAATTGCAAAAGGTTCTAAATGTATAATGTGTCAACTTTTGCTGCAGATTATTTCTAAATGTTTTTATTTATCTTAAAGTTATATTAAATTAAATTTTATATCAATCTTGAAGCAGATTCAGAATTTCATAGGTTGAGAAATATTAATTCGTTTAATCTTCATCCAAAAATATTAATCTGTCCCTCATTTTTTTCAGGTATTTTCCCAAAATAGAAAGGGTTACATCATTAATGCTATGAAATAATTTTTATGTTTGTTATCTAGTGTCATGTGAATTCAAAAATCATAAGTACAGATTAAATTACTTAGATCTTATTAATTATTGCTGAAAATGCATTTACTTCCTTCATATTAGAAGCTATAATTTTTGTGTCATGCCTTGTGCTATTTGTCTTGCTCCAATGAAGTAAATTTATATAAATTCCAACATTCATTAGGAAATTTTCAATATTCATTCAAAAGCCCAAATAGGCCTTCTGATATTTTTCAGATAATTATTTGTTACTTTATGCCTAAAAGTGAACAAAAATGTAAATAATCGATTATGAAAAGATGAAAGAGATTATATTTATTTCATGTACTCTATTATTCCCATTCATATTACTCTCCCTTAATGCATTTAAAATTCTTATATCATGAGAAATTTGTTGTAAACAGAACATAAAAAATTTAACAATTAACTTTTGTTATAGCATTTTAACCATATGCAATTTTCATTGTGTGGTGTGTCATCCATGTTAATTTGTGCTTGATATCAGACTCAAAATTGAATTGTTGTTTGTCAGTAAATATTTATTTAAGGGGAATATACAACAACCCAATTTAATTATGACTCTTAAAATCAGTGGCATGTGTGCCACTGATAAAGGTACCAGACCACCCTGGTGAAGCCGATTTTGGATTTGTGTTATTAAAATATTGTTTTTCTTCACTTTTAAGAAAAATATTAATTTAACAAGAAAATGTTGCAAATGGAAATTCATCAACTGAGTATATTGTTCCATCTCGACTCATAACATAACGACTCAACATTCCTTCCAACTCATAACATATTGTTATTCCTCATTTTCAAGGGTAGCATGTGAATGATCTTATCTTCAGTTGGCATCTAACATTTCCTTATAGCGAATTTCTTATCCTTAAAATGGAGCACTTTTACATTTAAAAAAACATGAAGTATTTACATGGATTTTAGTCTCCTGAAAATACAAGCCCTCCCTGAATTCTAATAAATCAATTTGCTGAAGTATTTTCAAAACAAAAGTTAAAGAATTGAATTTTAAAATCACAGCAATGGAAAAATTCATGATTTTGCTCTTATTACTCTCTTTTGGATTTTGATGTCATGCAATTTGATTTACATATGAAGTTTTCCAAAATATTTTCTGGTAAGCTTTATATCTTTAAATTTTAATTTTTTATGTGCTGTTAATTGTTGGGGTTAATGTAAATTCCTTTAACTTTAACTGCATTTTGCATTTGGTTAAATTCAGATTCCTCTATAGTAAACTAAATTGATTTTCAGTGAATTATTTTGCTTTCATACTTCCAAGTCATTTTTTTTTCAAAAGCTAAATTGAATTCTAAAACTGAGACAGTTAATAGAAAATTTTTCATTAAATTTTGTATTTTTTGCACTTACTTCCTTTTATATATATTTATATATATATATATATATATATATATATATAAACATTACACAAGTTTTCTTCTTTTTCTATTAGACTTTAAATTCTGATGTTTTATTTGATATTGCCTATCATGTTCCTGTATAAATATTTATTTGTTAAGTCTATAATATTAAATTTATAAAATTTTGCTTAAATAATATGTTTTTTTGCCTATATATATATATATATATATATATATATATATATATATATATACCCATGAATACATGTAACTAATAAACATAACATGAGTCCTTTGTTTCTTTATATATGTATGCTTTCAAAAATGAAAAACTTGTGTATATTATAAATAAATACTCCTGTTATAGTTCTAAATTAAAAAGAGTTGATGTGTAGAATACAATTTTTGAAAAATAATCTATTATAATGCTTACTTTTATTTACAGCTCTCATAATTGGAATATTTTATTTCTTGGTATGAATGCTGTTGCTGACGTTGTTGCAGAAAAATATAATATTGAAAAATCCAAATTGCTTTCTGGAGTATGTTATTTTTTCATTTCTTTTAAATGCTTATAAATATTTGTACGAAAATAATTCATTAAAGTTTATCATTTATTTATCTACAAAATCATTAGCTAAATAATAAAATGTCCTTTTTTGCATACATATCCATATGAAAAGCAACTATCTAAACTATAAATAAAATAATATAGGGCATTTTTCTTAAACAGCTGTAAATATTTTTAAAACATAAATTAAATTATTTTACTCATAAATAATGTAAGTTGTTTATTTGCTATGATGATGATTTGAAGGTAGCAAAAGAATTAAAGAGCTTGAATGTATATTGTGCCAGTTACTTTTATATTTACGCTCAAAGGTGGTACCACAAAGGAAGTTTTGTTTGCACAATTATTCTGTATTTTATGTATTGTCATTAGTTCTTAAAATAAGTTCAAATAAATCATTTTTTAAATGCTTCCTATTATATGTCCAACAATTATATACATGTGCACAATGTTTTTGCTTACATTAAAATTTTAATAAAACAGTCCATTTTGAAATTATCTCTTACAAGTATTGAAGCATTAATTTTAAATTTAGTAATAGAAAAGCATTCAATTAAATTTCAATATAAAGCATATAGTCATTTTGTCATATTTAGGTACCTCCTCCAAATACAGGGATTTACTTGTTAATTGCTTGAGCTAAAATAAACTTATCTATCTTATTAACTTTTATCAAATCAATTACTTGTATGTGTTGCACTTTCAAATGATAGAAGTATGCAACCAATCAATGCAATGTATTAGCCCAAGCCTTTATGAGACAATTGAGCTGCAAAACTGTTAAATCGTTTATTACATTTGCTATGGCAAGTTATAAAGATTTAAATAATATAACAGGAAAAATATTTGAAAGAACAAGATCTCAGTGACTTATGAAAATTCTTTAATGAGAAAAACTTGCAACATTTTCTCAAATTCTTGTAGATTTCAGTGTTGTGGCTCCAAAAATAAGATAAGCATTCTCAAATATTTTTTATTTAATTGGAAAAAAATTCATTTGAATTCTAAAATTTCATGATTTGAGAAAAAATTGTTAGGAGTAACAAAAAATTTAAAAGTATGAATTATTTTGCAGCAAACTCTTTTTCTCATAAAATATAATACATAGATGTGAAAAAGTATAAATAGAAATGTTTAATTGATATAATTTAATACATGAAACAATATAGGGAAAATGTTTTTTAGTATATTTTAAAATTCTACATGTGTATATAATATTATATATAATACCATATGTATATAATATTTTTTTACTCCCTTGTAAAAATATTTCGTTATTTATTATTTAATTCAAACTTAGAAAATTTTTAGATACTTTTCTCACAGGTCTAAATTTATTCAAACAGTTATTGACCAGTTTATTCACTTTCAGTTTGTTTCTGTTAATTTTATATTCTAATTTTTATTAATTTAGAATTCAAAAGGAAGTGTCGCTGTTCGTATGGCTCTTGCAGAAACAGAAATGGTGATGAAGGCAAGAACATTTTTAATTGAAAATGGTGTTCAACTAGACGCTTTCAGTCAGCCAGCAGCAGAACGTAGTAAAACTGTTATTGTTGTAAAACATCTTCCAGCTAATACAACATCTGAAGAACTGAATGAATTATTTTCTAAACATGGCACTGTCTCTAGAATTTTATTACCTCCTACAGGATTGATAGCCCTTGTTGAATATGAAAATCCTACTGAAGCTAAATCAGCCTTTAGAAAATTAGCTTATTCTAGGGTAAACATTTTTTAAGTTTACTTTAACAATAAAAAGTTTGTGTTTATATTTTTAAAATTAAATTCAATGATAGGATAATTAACAACTCTTTGGAAAAAAAAAAAAACTCCAAATTTATACGCACACATATTCTTTTTCAAGGAAAAAATTATAATTCATTAATATCGTGTAAAAAACTCCATAAATACAACTAACATCTCTTAAATATTTTACCACAACTGAAATTGTTACTATTAAATTGAAATATTAAACTTAAAATTCTTAAAACATAATATTTATTAAAATATCAATTAATAGAATTATGAAGTAAAGTAAAATAATTTGAGAATGAAGTCTTTAATATGTAAATATTTATTGTAAATTTTTTTTTATCAAATTACTATGTAAAATCAAATGTAATAATGCTGTGGGAAAATATAATTGTTCTAAATATTAAAAATTAATAAAATTCTAGAAAAGTAATTGTACGTGGAATTGATTTCTTAAATTGTAAAAGAAACTAATACAATGTAACAATGAATTTTAAATTAGAATATTTATTATATGTATATTTATACATATGAATTTGCATTATTTTATATTATTGTTATAAGCATTTAATGATATTTATGGAGTGTGTAACATTTACAAATCCATCAATAATAAGAGTTTGCTAGGCTCTTTAAAATAAAGAAAATGTGAATAAATTTATTTCAGTATACATGCTGGTAAATATATACTTTGAGATTTAAAAAAGATGTTTACCAACAACTGGATTGAATTCTATATTTGATGTCAAAACTAAATTATTTGAAAAACTTTGAAATTCTTTTGAATTGGATGGAATTCTTAAAGTGCAGAACAATCTGCTATATTTAATATTATCCTATATTATTATCAGAAATAAATTTATATTTTTTTTGTTTGTTTCAATTTCCAATAATTATCCTAAAGGAACAAAATATTCTTGTACCCATTTTCTATGCAATTTAGTATGTTTCATGTATGAATAAGCTATGAAGCATTCGAAAGTTAAAATTTAAAAAAATTAATCTTAATCCCATAATGCAACAATTATTTCATAAGTTATATAAACTAATCACAAGCAGAAATATTGAAAATTTTTCAAATAATCTCATAGATTTTAAACGAAAATAATAAAGTTCTTGAACTGAAAAAAATTATATTTATTTTACGTTTTTTAATCAAAATTTTATTGTTTAAACTATTTATTATATATATTTAATGAACAATAAGTATATTTTAAGTAGTAATTATGTCGCTTGAGTTTAAATAGTAAAATATGTTTAAATGTTACTATTGAAACTCAAATGGATCTAATTTTTATATATATTTTATAATGTAAATCAAATATAATGTTTATTTGTGCTTTAAGTTATTTGCAATGTTGCCTGTTAATTTTTTTTTATTTTTTAAATTTGTAGATTACCAGTAATTCTATGTTTTAAAAAAATTTCCCAGTCAACAAAAATCATCCAATAATCTTTCTAAAGCATCTAAGTAAATTCATAATTCCATAATATTAATTATATACATGTATTCTAAATGCCATCAACTATTATTAGTCATTTTAACAATTATTTCAGAGAACTAGATTTTTTAGTAATCCATTGCAATCTAGAATAATGTTTTCAATACTGATTTTATTTCTTTTGCAGTTTCATCATATACCTTTATATCTGGAATGGGCACCAATGAATGGTGTCAAAGAGCCTCCTCCTCCTGAATTCATAAAAGAAAAAGAAGATGGAGCAAAAGTAATTCATATTTCATTGATACAACTTTCAAACTTTAAAAAAATATCATTTTAACATTATTTATCTAATTTTAGGAAGATGAATCTCAAAAGGAAAACCCTACAGAAGAGAACAAATTAACTAACACTGAGGACGATGCACCATCTTCTGGAACCACAATATTTGTTAAAAATCTGAATTTTAATACTACACAAGAAAATTTTGAAAAAGTAAAAATATCTTTGTTTATATAGTATGGAAAAAATTATTTTTGATTCATTTTAGTTTACATTACTGCTTCATAAAATGTCTTCATACATGAGTGAATATATTTTTGTTGCTTATTTACTTGTTGTATCTTAAAAGATAAATAATTTTCATAGCAGAATGTTAGTCATTGTTTTATGATCATTGAATGACAAACAAGCAAGTTAGTTATTTTTATCTAAATTCTGTAATATTTGTGTACATACTTAAATTGAGTAACATACTAATTCTTTTCATTAAATTTAAAATCAGTGTGGTCTATTGTATGTTGCATTGATAACATGCAGTGATTATCACTGTTAATCAAAGATATCATACAAATAAATTTTAATGCTTGTTAATATTTGCTTTATTTTTTACGTGACTAGATCATTCAACACAAAATTAGTTTAAAGTAGTCTATTAATCAAATACAAAATCTACCTTTAGGATATATTAAAATATTTTTTTTTATTTCAAATTTGCATCAATTTGATATTGTGAAAAGAAAATCATTTCATATTCTTAAATTGATCTATATTAAACATGTCTCATTATAGTGAACCAAAATCTAACAGGGAAATCGCAAATATGTTAAATTCGTGAAATAGCAATAATTACATAGATGGAAAAATGTTGATTTTTCTTAATTTATTAAAGAACTTCATATTTATCTCATTAACAAAGTATGTTTCTCTGATATCTAAATGCAAAATTTAATGTTAGAACATAATATCTCTGTGGGGATCAAATTCTGTAGAATCATGTAATTTTCTTTTTTTAATGCAATCTTCAAATTTGTGTTAACAAGTGGAAATAAGAAAGCCTATGGCAGCATAGCCAATGGCTTTCCAAAGGTTTTCAGTTGGATTTATATCAACCAATTAAGCTGTTGATTCCATACATGCAATCCTTCCACTTTGATGATAGTTATAGATAAAGACTGCTTATTTTAAAAGCAAAAGCTAGATCAACCCTTCTGCACTGTAGAATTTTAAAATTGGATAAAGAATCTTATTTTGATAATATATTCCCATCACAAGACTGGATCTATATCTGCAATTTGGTATGTTATCCCAACAAAATTCTTGCTTTTGCCATGGTACAAGGGTGATATTTTTTCACCTGGGGAATTCCACACTTTTGAAAGTTTCTGAAGTTAAGATTTTCGTTTAGAAAATTTTCCAATTATGTCCAATCACATGAAAAAAAAATTTTACATAAACATATCTATGTTTATGTAAAATTTGTAAGAAATTTTCCATCCTTGGACAAAAAAAGTTTATATATTTTTTAAGACTTTATATTATCATTCTTAAAAAAATTTAATCAGTCTTAAAAAATAGTATTTTAATTTTGATATATAAAAAAACCTTTTAAATTTGTGCATAGGTATTACCACATTTTAATTAAATAGTATTATTTCTTCAGAGAAAAAAAATTTTTTTTTCTGTGCATGCATTGGCCTACTTTCCCTGGCCAGTGTTGGGCTCTACCAGTCAGATGAAAACTGCTGGGTGAGATTCTACATAATTTAAAGGCAGGGACCAAGCAGAAGACCCCCAGTAGTGACCTACAAACCTTGAGATATTATTTTACTTAAAGGACAGTGCCACTGCTGCATCAGGTGCTTTTAATGAATACAACAAATCTTTTTACATGCTGGTAAATCATCTGCTCTTATAAATTTAAATCATGTCCCACCTTCTGTAATTTTGGGAGAATCAGACCATTTATTTGAAAAAAAGCAGAAGTTAAGGTGTACATGAAATGTTATAATAAATAGTGGTCTGGTGGTTAGTTAGGGTATTCTCCTCTCAAAAGGTAGTGATTTTGAATCCCATTCATAGATCCATCATGCTTTCTAATAATGGATTGGGCAGTCTCAATTTTCTCAGTGTGGAATAATATATCTGAGAATTGACAGCCCAAGTCTTATTGTCTTCTTCTTGGTCCCTGCTTTTAAATTACATGCATGCACTGTGTACCCCCCTCCCTGTATAAGATGTCACCATTTCTGCCCTTGTTGAACTGAAAAGGTGAAATGTCCTACCAGGTGTTATGCAAAAAAAAAAATTATATAATGGAAATAAAAAACCAACATTTATTTAAATTGGTGGCCTCATATCTTTAAAATAACTGAATGTGGGATTACAGCGTGCATAATTCTGTAGTATTTGTTATGTGAGAACTTGAAAAGCTCAAACATCATAGTCTATTAAAAAATTTCTAAGCTTTTCAAGAAAAAAAAAAAAAAAAAAAAACTATTCAGAATTTTTCTGTACTTAAAAAAATTTAAATCATTTTCCAGTCAAATTTTTTTAAACATTGTAATTTCTTATTCTAGAAATTACTTAAGGATGGTAAAATGTATGGGAAAAGTTAGCAAATTTTGATTCTGTTTTAAAAAATGTAGTTACAGTTAGAAAATTAATTTATGTTAACAAAAATTCTAATACTTTTTTAAAAAAACACCAATTTATTGTACAAAATTAATTATGTTCTAAAACTACATAAAGTTTGATTAATGAATATTTTACTTAGAAACTTTCCCTTTTGGTATTTTCTTAAAGTGGCGCCTTTGTTTCCCTTTCAAAATCTAATGTATTTACTGTCATTTTGGGGAGAATGTAGGTACTGTATGTGCTTCAGACTATTTAATAAAAATAAATGTACATGAAGCAATGTTTTGAAACAAAATTTCATGAGATAATAGTGGAAGATTTTCAACTGTGTTTTGATTAATATGTTTTTCTAAAAAAAGCAATGAAGAGAACCAATTTTCCTATGAAAAGAAGCTTTAAGTTCTATTCAAATATTAACCTTATAATAATGAATATAATTTTAAGAAACCTATTTCCTGTTGAGGGAAATACACTTTAAAAAATAATATCTCTTTTAAGTTACCTTCTTAATCTTCCTTTCTGATCAAAGAACTTTTAGCGTATTATTAAATTTTTGCTTATTTTATTGTGTAAGTGTCAGATCTAAATCTTTTCTTAAAGCAAATATTTTATTTATCAAGCAAATCTTTGATTTTATTAAATCTTTTCTTAAAGCATTTCAAGCAGTGTGGTCCTATCTATAAAGCAACTATATCAATTAAGCGGGATCCTAAGAAAGGTATGCAATAAAATTTATCTGTTAATTCTTTTTTTAAATTTGTAAAAATTTTGTATTTTCAAATCATTAATATCATGTTATTGTTAATTTTTATTCCATAAATTCGTTTTCTCTTTTTAAATCAAATTTCTCACTCAATTGCATAATTTTATAGATAATATGATTAATTTGTACTTTCATATTTATAATTAATTTAAATGATTAAATTTATTCATTATTTTTTACATATTTAATTTATAAAACTAGATCACTGATATGCCTTTCATTCATACAGTAAGTCGAACCAAATATATCAATATAATTATGATAAAATTAATAACATTGTATTTGTAAATTACATATTTATGAATTTAGTAAAAAAAATTTCAGGTAAATTTCTTTCTATGGGATTTGGCTTTGTTCAGTTTAAGAAAAGAGAATCTGCTGTATTTGCTATTCAAAATCTTCAACACTCAATCTTGGATGAACATTCATTAGAACTGAAGTTTGCTAATCAAGAAATTGTGTAAGAAAATATTTTTTTCATATAAGATGATGAGTTTCTTTATTTCATTTTGTATAAATAAATTCCCAATTTTTGTTATTCAGGTAAAAAAAAATGTAAATATAAATCATGCAATTTTATAAATTCTTATTTTATTAAAGAATTATTATATAACACTAAAAAGAATGTAACATTATTAATAAATTTTGATTATGTATCCTAGTTATCCAGAAAGTTTATTTTTATGAAGAAATTTATTTCAGAAATAACTATTAAATTTAATTTAAAGTATATTTATATAATTTGGAAAACATTTATGGGTAACTAATGATAGATATATAACAATACAAAAACACATGCAATTTAATTCATACTTTTATTTTATATAAATATCAGTGTTGCTTATATATAGGAAATAATATAGATCATGTAATTCTCTTATGTAAGAAATTTAAAGTTTTTCTCTAGTTAGATTAAAAATATTGTATTAATTTTGCTTTTACCATATATATTAATTTGTTTTATTTCAGATACAACTATTATTTTAAAACAATCGTTTGAGCCTTAAAATAACCTTAAAATGATAAAAAAAATTTATATTTCTTTATTTCTTAAATATATGAAAAAGTACTTGATTTATAACATTCATTTTATATTTCTGTTTATAGAATTAATTAAGTTTTAAATATATATTTTTCACATTTATATGTAATTATTTTTTATTTGCAATGAATTATAGAATCCTGTCTCCTTTCTTAATGGCTAAAGAAATAAATGTTATTTTTATTGTGTAATTGGCATACCATTATGAATTTGTATGAAATTGGAATGTATTAAATAAGGAATTTTTATTTTTACAATCCAAGTTAAAGTAATTGATTTAAGAATGAGATTATTCTAATTCAGAAAAGAAAATGCATTTTGTGTAATATTAATTGAAATATTCTTTTATAATATTAAAAGATTTAGTTTTTAAGAAAAATTTAGTGACATATCTTATGTAGAGATACAATTTTAACATGATATTTCTAACCATAGTATTGATATTTCTATCTTGAGGAAAATAACATAAATACCTTATTTTATACAACATTTGAAGCAAATCATGTTCATTTTACCAAAGTTCTATCAATATTTTCTAATCAAATAAGTATTTGTGTGTGCTGATATCTGTGCTTTATTAATGATTTTAGCAACTGTTCAATCTTTATTTTTTCATTCTTAGTTTCCTTTACTGTGAAAGATAATTTTTTTGCTCTTATGATCCTTTCTTCCAGTTGATTACATTTTATCACCTATTTAGCTAATTTCTAAATTCACAATTTTTTATGAAACATCTTTACATATATGAACTCTTCTTATCTTGGCTATTTACTCTCAGCCCACTATATATTATTTTAAAAATACGTATTTCAACCTGACAAAGTTTCATCCATCTTTGTTCACTGTAATGTTATTTGTGATGTCTTATAGTTTTCAATCTATCAAAATATAAGGATTCAAATTCATAAATATGAAATAAAAATATTAATTAAATCCTTAAGAGAATCGTTTATCTAGATGATATAATTAATATTTTCTATCTGTAATTTATAATCCTATATATAATTTTAAGATATTAATTCTTGATGCATACACATTCAAATCTGAATTTTATAATTTGGTATGAAACAATAAAATTTCCTTCCTTTTTATAAATTCATAAAAATAAAAGTTTAAAACAAAATATTTAAATTGATATGAATAAAATGCATAAAATAAGAAAGTAAAGTGAACTGATGTTTACAGATTGCCATTTCTTTTTCACTAATTCTGTGGCAAGTACTTTAATTAATCACGAAAGTTTTATTTTTCAGCATTAATATTAACATATTTTTGGTAAATTAGTCTTCTTTGCAATACAAAAGCCCACAAATATGAAATTTATGTTAAAAATACAGTATCAGTTTTAATATTGAGAATACTTAAATTGTATCTAACAAGAGGGGGAAATAAAATTTAATTTAGAAATAAGTTTTGTTAATAAATGTGTTAAAGTGAAATATTTATTTAGTTACTGTCATTTAGCTGAAATTTTGCTAAAACATTTCATTAATGCTATTGTTTATGTATTTTCTTTTCAAATTAAAATTTATATCATATATTAATCTTAATTCTTTGCTATACAGAAAGTATGAACTGATAAAAAATAATCTCTAAGACAGATTATATTAACAACTTAATTTGTACAGTTGATAGTGATAGATAATAACAATATATACTTATAAAAAGTTCAGTAAATACTCATAAAATTTAATTAGATGGATCTAATTATTAGGCTTTCTAATGATTAAAATTTTTAAACTAGTACAACTTAAAGTTTAAGATAGCATTACATCCCTTACTGATATATTTTCCTTGTTTATAGGCCATCTACTGCAATTCAACGAAAAAAGCAGGAAGTTCGAAAGCAAACTTCTTCAAAAATATTTGTTAGAAATGTTCCATTTCAGGCAACTGAACAAGAAATTAAAGATTTATTCAAGTAAGTTGTTTTCATTTGTCAAAATGTGAACAGAATGTTTAATTGGATTCTCTGTTTTATTATATTTAATTGAGCTCAAAATGCTTTGTTTTTTCATTTTAGTTTTACAGGAAAAATATTTCAAAATTTTTATTTTTAAAATTTTATTTAATTTTTTTGCTTTGTTAAATATTTAATGATTATTATTTTGTAGCTTTATTAAATTATTAAGATGAATTTTTGTTCTAATATGAATTAGATTTTCAATGTTTTAAAATAGATCTGCTTACAATAGTAATTAATTTTCATGTTTGTTGCATTTATGAGATATGTAAAATATATAAGTGTGTATATGTTAACTTTTGTAATTTTATTATTTTAGAGAATTTGGAACTTTGCAAAGTGTAAGATTACCCAAGAAACTTGGCTTACCTGGAGAACACAGGGGTTTTGCCTTTGTACAGTATGAAAATACAAAAGACGCAGAGGTAAATTTATTGATCGATGTCATAAATTTGTGGAACTATAAATTTTTAACATTGTTGAGCTATTTTTTTAAAAGATCCTTTTAAAAATCTTTTTAACTAAAAAGAGCTTTTAGTGACCTTTGATTTTTATTCAATGAGGTAAAAAATATTTATTAATATATTTTAAAATCATTGGTGAATGTTGAAACACAATTTTCTTTATTCAAGGTAAATTACACTATTAATGATACAGAATTTTTTAAAGAAAGTGCTTATTCATATCTATGTTTGGTTTTTTGTTAGAAACTACTCAAGTACTTCATTTTATCTTCGAAAATAGAACACAAATTGATATTTAAAATTAAAGGAAGTAGAATTTTCAATATTGGTACAATAGTATACTTTGTAAAGAATAATAATAGTTTTCAATAGTTTATAAAAACTAAGCACAAGCAGTTGGAATGTGGAAATTTTAAGTAGTGATTGAAGTAAAATGATTCATAAAAGTAATAACTATATATATTCACATGAAATAAAACAAGAAATTACGTATAATTATTAAGAAAAAAATAAAACTTTTATAAACTAAAAGATACCATATTGAAGTTAATAATAAAAGGTGTTTAATGTCAAACAAAACAAAAATATCTCGAGTAGGGTTTGTGACCATCCTTCACCTTTCTAGTGTTAGACCATGAGGTGATAAATCACTACAGTGTTAAGTAATTGTGTGCCATTTCAGCTGTGAGCAATTTCTACCTGTGAGAGATTTATGTGAATAAGAAGCAGATGTATATTATACACTTACGGATTTTTAGTAAAGTTCTTGTCATTCATTAATATATTGAGAGAATTGATTGCTTCAGTGTACAATCTTTAGTGGAGTCTCGAATTTCATCCTTATACCATATAGCATAGCCATTAGAGATCCATATCTAGGTATAGTGATTGTCTTTCAACAGCTATTTCATTCTTATGACTGTCAGTATCAATCATACAAACCTGTATTCACAGATGGTTCTAAATCTGTAAGACATGTTGGCTGTGGCATTTTCATGAATAATACATCTTTCCGTTACAGCCTACATTCGTCCTGCTCCATCTTCACTGCTGAAGCAACAGCTATATACTATGCTCTTTAGCAGGTGAATACAGATGACTATCATCAATTTTGTATATACACTGACAGCATGAGTGTTTTGGAAGCTTTGAGAGGCAATAGTTTTAATAGTCATCCTGTTGTGTCCGGAATTTTCAGAGTATTGGAATCCCTTGCTGGCAAGGGTTACAAAATTTTATTTTCTTGGGTACCAAGTCACGTAAGTCTTGCTGGAAGTGAGAGAGCGGATGCAGCTGCAAAGGCTGCATCAGGTCAACACTTACCATCAGTTCCGCTCTCTGATGTGAGAAAAGTCGTCAAAGCATATATTTATTCCCTTTGGCAGGAATCGGGCTGTCAACAAATTACATACTATCTTCTCATCCGTCACCTCATTATCTATTTTACCGCTACAAAGAGCAGGTGTTATCTTAACTCGCCTTCGTATCGGACACACACGTTTCACACACAAACATTTGTTTTTAAGTAAATTGAATCCATGGCGTGAAACGCGTGTGATAAACATTACTCTGTTTATCATATTTTAATCTCATGTCCAGATTTTAGCCTTTATTGTTATACATATTTTAATATAAATATTTTAACCATGCTTGATTTGTTGGGTCAGCCACCTCATAGAAACCTATTTGCCTTTTTGAGAGCAATGGGTTTCCTTCATTTTATTTAAGTTTTAAAATTATATTTGCCTTTTTTAATTATAATCAATTTTAAACTTATTATTTACTCTAATTTTTGTATTTTAACTTGATTTTAATGTTGCTTGGGTTTTCCTCAAATTATAATTCAATTTACACAAAGCTTTGGCACAGCTTATCCTTTTTGGACCTTGCACCATAAAACCCAACCAACCAACTAGGTATAGTGATTAATATGATGTCCCAACAAAATTCTTGTGTGCATCTCAGTGTTTCCATATTGCAATGCATGAAGTTTTGAAACAAATTGCATGTCCTTAATGCTCTCTAGATTTTTAAATGTTTGTCATAGGGTTCTATGGCAAATTTATTTATACTTGAGCTTAGTTTTGCCTCCATCAAGTATAATCCATTGATATATTGTTGATGCTTCTTTTTTCAGGTCCTGCTGAATTAAATAGATTGAAAAACATGAACTCTTAGTATCTAGTCTTAAATTATATATATTTTGTAGTTAGTAATGATATATATCATTTTACCCCTATTGACTGTGAACAGATTCCACACATGTGAAGTTAATCCCCTGCAGGTATCATAACCCATGGGCTGCATTATACAAATCTTCAGACTACTATTTGGCTTTTTTGGAATTGTTTCCATTATCGAAAAATGAATAAATAATGAACACTAAAAATCAAATATCTATGGTGGATTCAAAGTGTTTAATAGCTCTCCAAGGTCTAAAATCTTCTGAAAGCCATAGAAAAATATTTTTTAAAAAGTATTACAAATTCATGTGGTTTGGAAACAATGTCACCACTTTTTATCTTTTATCAAAGCAATCTTTTCTAAATACTTTTTGTCTCCATGTACATAAAGCTTTTAAACTTGCACAATATTAGTGTTTTGTATCATGGATTTTTCCTTTAATGCATATATTTTGACTCATATTTGTTATTGACTGTTTTGCAATATCCATCTACCTCTGCAGGGAATTACACTCATTTCAATTCTATTTGATTTACATAAGTTAATATTTTTTTCTGTTTTCTTAGCTTTTAAAAATGTTTGTTATGTAAAAATTTGTAAAATTTAAATATGTAAATATTTTATATTCTTATAGAAGAAACTAAGTTTCCCTTTAAATTTAATCATTATCTTGGTCATTTGTTTGTAGTGTATAATCCCATATAAAATCTTTATATATTTATTAAAATACTTTGAAAG
>JAPDSC010013771.1:0-34647 GCA_026290005.1 Latrodectus geometricus | reverse complement strand
ATATATATATATATATATATATATATATATATATATATATATATATAATAGTTAGGAATTAATATAACATGTGCTTCAATCCTTCGTATCAAATAAGGGCAAAATAAAGAAAAAATTGACAATACGATTAAAAAAATATTAAATTTAATAACATTTAAATGGATAGCTTGCATATATACTCTTTGAACTTTTTATTTTGTCTGCTTGATTCATATACTTCACATCAAAAAGACCATTTTCTGAAATAAATTTGAGAAAAATGTTTCTTTTCATGAAAATAATGTGCATACAGAAATTGAACACTTATTTTTAATTTGTTTTTTTTTGTTATTAAATATAAAAATATTCTTAGAATTCTCTATTTTTGTAAAAATAACCATATTCAAAAAGTAATGGATTGAGTTACAAATTCAGCTTTAATATTCAAATTTGTTTCCTCAAATCGGCTCATTTCTTTTTCATGTTATCTAATTCATTTAGATGTTATATTCATCGGAAAAAAAAAACTTTTTTTTGTACGATAAGTATTTTTGTTCTTTTTTTTTTCTGGAAACAAACTGACAAAAATCAGATTTTGGATATGTTCCTAAAGACGATAGTAGTGGAATCGACAATTTCCAACTTTCATGGCCTTAACTTACATACAAAGTTATACCAAAAAAAAAAAAGGAAGTTTGAAGGGATATTTTCTTATCATATTTTACTGGTTTGTAAGGCATCTGACAAAGAAAGAATATTGGGAGAAAAGAAAAACGTAATAGATGACAACTTAAAAAGACAAGGAATAGAAAAAGAATGAAAAAGAATCGAAAAGAATAAGCTTTTTCGCAGATTTTTCCTAATATGTGAGGATTTTTTTTTTACCCGCTCTTTTACGTTTTATATATATTTTATCGTTCCATCCCCATCTTATGTGGACTTTGTATTCGTAAGCTGACACTTAAGTATGCAAAGGTAAAAGTCAACATTATGCCAGCGACTTTAAGGGCAAACTTCGCGAAAAGGGGTCGGAAGATGGAAAAAAAAAAATTCGAATTTGCTTTGACTCTGCAGAAAATAGGATAAGCGACCGGAAGGATGTTAGGAAAAGGGGTAAAGGGGAGGGAGCAGGAAATCTTCCTTTCTTATACCGAGATTGAACTTTCTTATTTACATTTAAAGTAGAAGATTTATCCTGACTGGTTCATGCATACAATTACCTTTTCTATTTATGATTTTTTTTTAATATTATTTTCTGATTTTAAAGCACTTTAGTTAAGGTGCCCGTGTCGTAAAGCCAAACCGTATTTATTTATTTATTCCTTCGATGTTCGTTCTTTGTGTCGTACATGCTCTTTCGAACAAGAAAATAGCTATCTTGTTGTTCGTTATTATTTTTTAAGATCATCGAATTCAATGATGGGGATCGTCAAAACAAAGGCGGAAATAAGAAAAAATAAGTAAAAGCACCAGGATAAATATGCGATAATGGTGATTGCAAAATTTCTTAGAAATGGAAGTTTTGCTTATAGTCCTATTTAAAGAAGGCATTATTTTGTGGGGAACGAACGGTGCGCAGGGAATATTTTATTTGAAACTATAAATTTTTACCATTTGTTTTCTATAGTCGGGCATTATGTTTTTGGGGTGTGTGCATATGGTTAAAATAATCAAAAAATAGGGTTAAAATAAACATTCGAAACAGTAATAAACATCGTAAGTTAACATCATAGTAAAGGGTTAAAATAAACATCCGAAACATTCGAGAAGTAAATCCTACCATGTAAACATTACCATATCACTGTAATTATGAAATGTTTTCTCTGTTACTAGAAAGAAATTATTTTTTGAATGTTTATTATATATATATATATATATATATATATATATATATATATATATATATATATATATATATATATATATATATATATATATATAGTCTCGTCATTGGTAAATAACTAGATCAATACCAGCTCAACCGTATATTGTCGTATGGATAGTTATTTGGTTAATTGATGCTGTTAAATAACTTTTTGCCCAAGTGAGTTAATTGGACAGGGACCAACGGCTTAAAGTGAACTCCAAACCACAACAAACATCCGCGAACAAGGAAGAATCGAGTCTGTGAAGTGCTGAACCAAAGCCCAGAGCGCTAACAGCTGTTCATCTTGGTGTCATATGTGTGATGAGCTTCTACATGCACATTTGCACAGGTGAGCGCTTGAGAGTTTTCCCCTTCTACTTTTACAACACATGAAATAGGACCTTTTATCTACGGAAAGCACTGATTTTAAATATTGAAAATATTGACACATTTATTATGGTAGCTATGTATCTCTATTGTGATAAGATTCAAGAGATTGGAAAAGAAGATTTTTGTGCAATTATTAATAATTTTGATGATCATGGTTCACAATTCAATATATAAGTAGTGTTTAACGACATTATATATTGTATAATTTATTCATTGCGTTCAGCGTATTAATTAAATACTTTGATATAGGATTTCTTTTAATAAAAGATTAAAAAAAAATAGGATCATGCATTTATAGATCAAATAATTCATTTAAAAAAACTAAATAATACAAATAAGCATTTAAAAGAAACTTTGTATAATGGTTCCGAGATTACACTTATTTAGTCATTTGCATAACACTTTATTTACTCCTTTGGAAAACTCCCAAGCACTCACCCTGACTGGTCAGTATGCAAAAATGCAATTTCTACCGTTTGTTGCCACAATATTTGAGTTCAATTATTGAGTTATTTTCTTCGATGAACCTAGATCTTTAACTGGGACAAATTTCAAACCTTAAAAATCGTTAAATATTTTTAAAATTAGAGTAGTATTATTATCTTAATATCTCTCAAATCTTAAACTTATCATTTATATTTTAATTTTATTTAAAATTTTTACCACCATAACAAGATTACTTATTAGGATTAGTGTGATAATAAGGGATACAAAGGACACACTTTCACTAATTTTCAAATTTTTTTCAATTTTTATTTAGAAGCAGATATTTTTTACCACTATGACTAATATTATTAGAAATATCTTTTTTAAATTGTTTTTCTTTATTATATGAGAGAGCTTCCTGAAATGTAGTATGTTTCTAGGTATAGATATATGTGATATATGGAACGGTGGGGCATGTTTGATATTTTACGTAAATTCTTTCATTAAAATATTCGAATCATATTTCAATAAATTTTCAAATGGTTAAGAAAATAAAATATAAATAAATTAATAAATTTAAATAATGTTAACATATATAATATGGATTAATATTATTACTTAATTTTATAAAAGTAATCACACACACACGCAGCAATGATTTTTTATTTTTAAATATTTTATATTGTTTGACTTATTGTATACTACGAAATTTGAATTAATATATTTAAATAATTATTGTGCTAAGAAATATAATGTACCTATATATAACATTATATTTACATACATTTAATTAATTTTTTTATTTAATCGTATTTCTTTTCCGTTCAGAAAAGACATATTTTAAATTATATTTAATTTAACTCATTCATCCCCAATAGATGGCATTGTATGTCCATTATTAATACCCGAACCATTTTATTTCAATTAATCAGCAACAGATGGCGCTAGTAGTAGCACTTTCAGTTTTCCATCCTAGAAATAATAGCAATAATAATAATAAAAAAAAAAAAGCCAGCATCATCACATGGCTGTGTTCTCCTCACTGCACGCGGGGTGGCGTTGCGAGCAGTGATTATCAGAAGCAGAGCTCTCGATACTCCCAGTCAACGTACTGCAACCTTTCTGAATAGACTTGGCAGATTGCTCTCACTCTCTTCGCCAGCAGTAAGGCAAAAGTTCGCCAAATTGCATCGACTGTCAATATGTGAACTGCAGGATACACAGTGGATTTCGTTCCTCTGCAAGGAGCGTTGGTCTGTAAATAAAAAACATGTATCTAATATTTGAGATGCAAAAAGGAAATATAAATATTTAAAAAAATATTGCTGAACATTTATTCACGTTTTGTGGAGTAACCCATTCCGAACTTCAAGCTGTGCCTCCGGTAAGTCGGAATGCGTAGATTAGTTTCATATATGATGCGGTGGATTATTTTTTAAATATATTTTGATTCGAATACACAACACAAAACTCAACAAAAGACAAATACACAAAAAATAACTCACTATTAAATCTATTTTACAATACAAAATTTGAACAGGCACGACAAATAATGTTAACATTTATTTGAAAATTAGAAATTTAAATAAAAAAAAAAAGCGTAAAATATAGCATTTTAGAGAATTAGAATAGAGTTAATATCAAAAAGATTTGATTTAATCTTAACATTTCTTCGCAGTCTGACATGTGCGGTTGATCCGGATTTACGAGCTATTATTTAGGATTTTATAATCTCAATTATATTTTCATTTAAAACAATTGATTCGATTTTGATTTTTTTCTAAATTCTTGAGTTTATTTAAGATACATTTAGATTAAAATCCATTATGTAAAACAAAATAGGATCGATAAAAAAATATTTGAGTTTCACAAAACATTTTTTAAGATAATTGCCAACAGTTTTCCTGAAAAATATTGAGAAAAATTTATAATTATTTTTCAGTCCGGAACACACAATAAATTGAACTCTTTTTGAGATACTTGTTTGATTGCGGATCACGTGACTTAGTTTAGAAAATTCATAATTGTTAGTAACTTTCCGATAACCAAGAAAAAATCGGAAAAATTTTTGAAATTATTTTTCATTTAGTGAAACACAATTTATCACATCTTTATAAGATATTGACCAGATATTAGCTCGTGTATCAGAATTGTGAGTGTATTCATAATGAGGTACGGAAAATTAAAAGTTCAAAATTAGATACACGAAAAAAATAAACATATAATGCCTTATGTAATAAACATAAAAGTATACAGCAAGAATTGCATGATAAATTTGAAATCATCCCCAACTACAAGTTCAATTTATAAAAATAGCTCAAAAACAAAATCAATACATAGTTAAAAACATAATAAATTATTCAATTGTGAAACAATTTATATATTCATTCAATTTATATATATGCTATAAAAAATATTCAAAGAGTTTAAAAAAATTATTTGTATTTTAAAATATAAATATAACAGGAAAATATTTTAAGACATGAACGAAAATTTTTTTCTACAAGCAAAAAAATTCTGGAGAATTTTTCTTTAATAAGCCATAAGAATTAATAAAATCTTTCCCATGAAAAGAATTTTTAATTCGATTTATCTCGCAATAAACTCCAATTGGCTGTAAGCTGATTAATGTTTAAAATTGAATTGCTTTCTTTTTTTTTATTTAATGATCGATTATGGAACTTAAAACGACATCGTTAAAGTTAATAAACTTCAAATTTGAGCAGGATTATAATAGATGATAAGATAGAGATTTTTTAAATTTTTTTTTTATTATTTTCACCCAACAAGTATTCAATATATTAAGGACTTAAATACAGTATAGTAATAAGAAGACTTATTACATTATGCAAAAGTTATCATAAATTTTTATCATTATTCTTAATACACCAAAAAATATTACATTTCAACAAAATTTAATATTTGTGTGATATGTATATAAAGGATCTCCTGGTGCGTAAAACATTTATGAAAGTAATAAAGTTTCTAAATAATTCATATTTTTAAAAACTTTTGTGGTGCATTTAAATTAACAAATACTAAAAAAAATATTTTATTATTGTAAATAGTTATGTACCAAAATTATAATTGATAAATAAGAAAATGAGTCGAAAGAGAGAAATTCTGATTTAAGAGTTGCAAAATATATAAAATATTGTTTTTCAGTTAAACATTTAAAAGAAATTAAAGCATTTTTAAGTCTATATATTTATTAATTTATACACTTTTATAGTTTATAAGCAGTTTTTAGTAATGTTTTTCTAAATATGGTTACAACTTATCAAAAAAAATATGCGTTAGATTAATTACACAATTGAAAATTTTCAAATTATTTTAATGTCACGTAGACTTGTATTGCAATAAAATGAAGCTATATTTTAGATTAATATATCAATGATTGATTTTGTTATATATATTGCGTGTTATTTGTTTCATACAATTTACATGTTTTTAAAACCTGGTAATTAATTATAAATGACGAGTAATTAATTGTGTGGGTTAACTCTAATGCAAATGAAATTAAATATTCCACGAAACTTATAACAAACTTTTCTATGCCATTATGCTTCAGAGGAAGTCGTACATTAGTATTATTAATATGGTATATTTAATCGCATATTGTAATAGGCACGTTTAGTTTCACTACTATGTAAACAATTTAATATTTTATATCGTAGAAATCTTATAAACTAATTTAAAAATAAAAAAATTCTACTTTCATTTTCCTGATTCAGCTTGCCATTTAACAAGGCCTTATGTTTACTAATGTTTTTTTAAAATTTTAAATTGAAATAATATAATAATATTACACTATTGTGAAAAATACAGATTTCTCAATATTTTATAGTATATAATATATATTTCAGACATTTAAATTGTACTTTTATGATTTAATTTATCAATTATGATTAGTTATTTTCGGCTTAGAAGTTATTCTTGATTTTTTATTAGGCATTGTTTTGGTAATATTGTTAAAAAATTGTTTTTAGAAACGAGCTAAATAACTTAAAGTATTTATTCATAAATTTGTGGGAGCTGGTCATATAGAAAAATAAATACTTTAATTATAAAAAAGTAACAAACAATTTATGTTTTCTATCACATTTTTTGATTTAATACAAGCTTCAATCTCAAAAAATAATTTTCATATATAACGTCAAAAACAATTTTTTTTTATTTTGTAGGAAAAGTATAGTACATCAGTAAAATAAAATAAATCAGTACGAACGGAATTTGTGTAACGGGAATGTATACATGGATGAATATAAACTGTAACATAAATTTTATTAAGATAAAAGTTCGGTACGATTCTGTTAGGGGGCACAAACGAAAGCTCAACCAATATGGCGCGAATATCAATTATTTAACTATCGAAGAATCGTTTGCTTCAAGATAACTGGAAAATATCAAAAGTTTCTGTTGATATTTTATATTGATGAATGTTATACCAATGATCAGAACTTTTTACTGTGGTAATGAATAAATTATATCATAAAAAAATGCCTGGCTGTAACTAATATTTATAAAATTTATAGATTAGTTTTTGAATTTAATAAAAAAGATTATGATTTATGAGGTACAGATTTTGATACAGTATAGATGGCAGTACATATGTCGGAGGAGGATAATGATATTAAAAAGGTTTTCTAACCTAAGTACTCATAGTTGATCAAATGCGATGTAAATTCAATATAATTTATGGACTAAAAGAAAAATTCAGAAACTGTTTCTTAGATTGTACCGGTTTTCTTGACAAATATTGCTTTTTTTACGGGTGAATAAATTAAAAACTGTAAAAAAGTTTTGGATACAGCAAAAACTTTTGTACAGAACCACATACAAATTGCACGAAGCTCTAGCTCACTTGGATAATTTTCCCAAAAAGCATTAATCAAACTTCTTAAAAATAACTTATATAAGGATTATTATGATAGCGTGGCCCAGATGTAACCCAGACCTTAAGTCAGTGTGAAATATCAAGATTGCAATTAAATGAAACATGTGGAAGTTATGAACTTCGAGTAGATTTGAAAATAAGTTTTACACACTCACTCGAAGTTATATATATTAGCTTGGGGAAAAAGAAATCCATTATTTTTACGTGAACTTTTTGTAACTTCTTTCAGATTCACTTTGTAAAAAGGTTTAAAAATTTTTTCATCTAGATTTTTAGGTCTTGTGCGAAGCTACGACTGCTGACATGCTGTCAAGTTTGATAATTTTTGATATTTTATAGACATTTTCGACGGTGTTGTATCCATGCGAGGTGCATCTTTAGCATCCAAATACCCAAACGGAATCGACGAAACCAAAATTGTGCGTAACTGGTTGTTACAGTCATATAAAGGACGATAAACACCTTTCACAATTTTAGTCACCTGGTTAGCATTTTCGCCATTTTAAAAGAAAAACTAAAATGTATCGAATTTTCTATTTGTTGTCTTCTATTCTTAAAACCTTTTACTCATAATTGAATTAAACAAACAAAACACCGCAAGAGAATATTTTAGTGTCAAATGTCACCTTTCCAACGAGCATAAATTTGAAATTGTTTGATAGATACCTTACGAGATAGCGATCACTACAGACGTCTACCGAAAAAATAATGGATAACTTTTTCCCCAACCTAATATATATATATATATATATATATATATATATATATAAAATACGAGTTGAAAATTTTACTGTGAATGCATATTACGAGTTCTAATAATAAACTTATTTTTTTCATTCTCTTTTCTTGAATTTCATTGTTTACTTATATAATGCATATAAAAATTAATTGGAGTTTATATATTATTGTTTTATTTACAATTACAAAATTTATTATAATTTTAGTTATTAATTTATAATTTATTATTGTTTATAATTACAAAAAAAAAATAAATAAAAATAAACTTATGTGAAAAAAGCGAAAAAATATTTGCTATAACTTTCAATGTCCTATTTGTTAATATTCAAAATAAATAACTGGAATACATTCATTTGTGATTTCTTGAGCTACTATACTGTTATATACATTAACTGATTCCAAATACTGATTTGAAGTTGACTGTAGTCCAGGGACATAAATCATGTTCTTTGACGTTGGAAAGTTTTAAGTTCGAAACCCAGCTGCTTGTATTAGATTTCTCTGACATTAATGCACCGCTATTGGAGTGAGTGTTTGAGGGTTTTCTGGGTTTTCTCCTTTGTGATACGCAAATATGGGTGTTCTATGGAAAGCAAATCTTCATTAAAAATGTGGTGGACGCTCCATTGTAGAAAGAACTCCGTTATGGCTTTCAGAGATAGGACAAAAAATAATAAATAAAATTTCTTTTTTCTAAAAAAATTAAATTCTCCTATTTACAAGTTATGTATAGTGTAAAAATAAATCTTTGTAAATAATCCTATTTAATTTTTCAAGCATTATCTCAATATCACATTAATCACAAATAAATTAGGGATGCTACTTTGTAGTTCTCCTAATGTAATTGGCTAGAACAAGTGCCATTTACAATAGTGGTTTAGCGGAAAGACATTTTAACAAAGCATTTAATTTGTCCCCTTAAAGGTGAGGCCTAACTCAACCAGCGCGACATCTCACGCATTAAAGGACGAAGCAAAATAATTAAGAACTTTTCTAAATAATTAAAAGTGAAAATTATGAGACTCTTTCTTTTTTTTTTTTTTGAGAGAGAGAAAAACCACTTAGTCTCCAATAAGGGAGAAATATGAAGTTTATTATAACGAATCTTAGGAGAGAGAGAGAAAAAGAAAATAAAGTGAAGTGAAGTGAAGGGAATAAAAACCTCCCCCCAAAAAGAAGTATTCTCATCAGTGCAGTTGTGGTAGCTGCTTTATTAATTATCCCTTTCTTTGCTTATAAATATTTTGCTTCTCAAGCTGGATGGCTATGTTAATTTAATGTTTGTTTTCTGTATTTTCTAAATTAATGAACAGTCTTCGAGTGTGCAATAGTTATTCACGAGAGTTTTAAGAAAAAGAAGTGTTCTGTTTGTAGTGCAAAGAAAAATGGGTTTTTTTTTTTCCTCCTACAAAAGAAAACGCACAAGTCATGCCATTTATTAATATTTGATGAAAGATGACTCGTCGATTAGCAAACATGGCATAAAATTTTGGCATATTCTAAGTGAATTGGGATCAGCGCTGCGATTTTTACAAGTAAAATTTATCAAATTTTTCTGTAGTCCTCTCATAGGGGACATATATCAAACCCGTACCCAAGATTTAAATATAGGGAGTACTGAAGTTTTTTTTTTTTTAAAGATAAATGTTGTTGACTTTAGAACAAAAAAATATTTGGTAACAAGCGTATGCTATAAAAACTATATAACTAGGAGGATTTATTGTTAATATAAAATAACATAATTAATTTATAAAATGATTGATTAAAAATTTTGTTGTGGTAAGGCTGGGAAACAAAGATACAGGAACTTATTATCAGCTTAATGTCTACCAACTATTTCAATGGTAATACAAGATTTGGCTTATAGATTATAAAAAAATTAAGAGTTTTAAAGGATATTGTGTACTGGATATTATATAAAATTTTGTTTTTTTATTACAGGTCATAAAATTTTTTGTTTTTTCAATAATATTTTAAAAAAATGAACATTAGAAATTTAATTATGACATAAAAAAATAGAAATTTCATTTAATCTATCTTCATCTCTAATGAATAAAAGCAAATTTATGTAAAAAAAATGAATTAAAATAAAAAAAAGGATTATAAAAGTTTTTATTGCGTTTCTTCAAGTCTTAATGGTATAAAAAAGTTATAAATTGTCATTTTTTAACCGTGTCAGACAATTTTTAAACGTATCACATGATTTTTTTAAGCGTATGACATGATATTTTAAACGTGTCAGACGGTTTTATAATCGTATCACATGATTTTTTGAGCTTGTCAGACGGTTTTTTAAACGTATCACATGATATTTTAAACGCGTCAGACGATTTTATAATAGTATCACATGATTTTTTTAAACAAGTCAGATGATTTTTTAAACATATCACAGGATTTTTTTAAACGTATCAGACGAATTTTTAAACGAATCGCATGATTTTTTATGCATGTCAGACAATTTAATTTTGCAATCATAGATATTCAAATTCTGCATCTAATTTTTCCTATATACAAAAATTCAAATGTTTTATGGGACAATTAATACGGAAAATTATTCATTTCACTTTTCAGCAAATATTTTAATAACTGTGCCGCTATCAAATTAATGTCTTCTATAATTATTCAAAAACAAAGCAAGCCTTTCAAGACGTTTTATTCAAGAATAGAAATGAATGCATAAACGACTTTTCCACAAAGCAATTCATGAAATATCCGTTCAATTTCAAAGTTGTTTTCTCTTAAAGATTTTAAAGTTACAAATTCTTTCATAAATGTTTGGTTTGCCTTGAATTAATGTATTTAATTTCTAAAGATCGTAATAATCCCTATGCATCCTTTCTATAAATTAACTATTTTAATACCATAGTAATAATAAAAGATTATAATTCTGTTTTCCTACAATCTTAATAGTTTCCATAATAAATTTTAAGACATTAAAATAAAAGAAAAGGTTATTAATGTATTGAAGTTATTATATACGAGTTTTCTGTTTAAAGCATTAATTAACATAATAAAATATTTGAAATTTGCATGAATACTTTACTCAGTTGCTTTTATGGTACAAAAAGTGTATGGATAAATTATTTATGCTTTTGTTTTTAAAATGAATGGTGTACAAATATTTTGACACGACACTGCTAGTAGCTGAAAACCTGGAATGTTCGTTTGAATACACATGGTGCAATGCCCTCTGAAATGTTTTTTCATAATTATTGGACTAGTTAAAGTATATCAAGTGAGGAAATTCGGAATACTCCCAGGCACCTACCGGCAGTGGTGGCGCTGTTAGTTAGGGTGTCGTTTCCGTTATCGGAAGGTAGTGAATTCAAATCCAGCCTTAACCAAAGATCCGTTGCGTTCACTAAGAGCAGCTGAGTACACATTAAACAGGTAGTGGCTGCAATGTCTTCCAAGTGAAATGATACCTTTGGAAGTGGAAGGACAAATTTTGGAGAGTCTTCTGCTTGATCCTTACTTTTAAATGACGAAGTGTTCCACCCAACTGCTTCTATTTAACTGGAAGTGTCCAACTTTGGGCAAGAATATACAGGGAAGTATACTGGTTTAGTTATACCGACAGATGAGCATGCAGAAAGAAGAAATACACTTTCCAACTCTTTTAATTCAAATATAGGTGGGATTGAACCTGAAACCTTCTACTCTTCAAAGCACTTCTTTCTGTCACTAGGGACAGTGAGTCTAAGTGTATGTAGAATTATGATATTAGTTTGGGGAAAAAGTTATCCATTATTTTTTCGGTAGACGTCTGTAGTGATCGATATCTTGTGAGGTATCTATCAAACAATTTCAGATTTATGCTCGTTGGAAAGGTGACATTTGACACTAAAATATCATCTTGCGGTTTTTTGTTTGATTCATTCAGTTACGAGTACAAGGTTTCAAAAATGGAAGACAAAAAAAGAAAATTCGACACATTTTCGTTTTTCTCTTGTAATGGCGAAAAAGATAGCCGGGTGGCTAAAATTGTGAAAGGTATTTATCGTCCTATATAAGACTGTAACAACCAGTTACGTACAATTCTTGTTTCGTCGATTCCGTTCGGGTATTTTTGATGTTAGAGATGCACCTCGCATGCGAATACAGCATCATCGAAAATGTCTGTAAAATATCAAAAATGATCGAAGTTGACCGCAAGTCAGCAGTCGTAAAGCGCAAGACCTAAAAATCTACATGAAAATTGTTTTAAACCTTTTTACAAAGCGAATCCAAAAGAAGTTACATAAAGTTCTCGTAAAAATAATGGATTTCTTTTTCCCCAAACTAATATAAAAAAATATAAGTGATCATTATATCCAAATAAAATATTTATTTTTTCTTTTTTTCCAGAATCATTAATTATTAATTGTTAAATTATGTGCGTATGTGTTAGCTCTTCTTAATATAAATTTTCACTTTTAAAAATTATACATTATTGTAGAAAAAATATTAAATATAAAATATGTAATTATTCTAGAGTTCTTTCTACATAATAAGTCAGAAAATTAGAAAAATATTTCCACAACAGGATTTAATTTAAAAAGGGAACTGTGTGTGTTGATCTACTTTATTTATCGAAGAAATTTATGAAATAGAAATGTAAAATAAATAACTTTTTGGAATATATTTTCAAAAAGTGCCATTTTTATCAATTAACATATCTTTTGATAAAGTCCTTATTCATTATTTTCGCGTCAATTCTTTCTAATTTCGTGTCTTTTTCATTAAACTTTATACAAAAAGTTTTCGTTGCCAAAAATAACTAAATTAGAAAGTTTCTACGAAATTAAAAAAGTATTTATTTATTAAAATTTCATTTAAAGAGAGAAATATTAATCTAATATTTTAGCAAATAATTTTGCAAATTAACAATATAAAATGACGAATTTTTGGAATACATTTACTAAAAATGACATTTGTGCTTAATTCACGCGTATCTTTTGAAAGTCTTTATTCAAAATTTCTCGTTAATTCTCAATGTTCATTTCATTAAATTTAAACAAAGTTTTCGCTAAATATAAAAAACACTACTAAATAAAAAAGTAAGCCATAAAATTAGGAAAATATCTCTACATTAAAATTGAATTTGGGAATAGAGCTACTAATCTAATTTTTTAAACATACAGTTTTATAAATTAGAAAATGTTTAAAAAATTAAATTTTTGGAATATATTTTCGAAAATTGACATTTGCATTTTCACGCGTACCTTTTGAAAGTGTTTATTCAAAATTTCTCGTTAATTCTCTTAGTCCGTTTCACTAATTTTAAGCATAGTTTTTCGCTAAATATAGGGTGAAAAAAAACTAAATTATATATAGAAAGTAAGCCATAAAATTAGGAAAATGTCTATATTAAAACTGAATTTGAGTATACAACTGCTAATCTAATTTTTTAAACACACAGTTTTATAAATTATAAAATATATAAATAATCATATTTTTCGTAAATTCTCATAGTCCGTTTCACTAATTTTAAGCATAGTTTTCGCTAAATATGGGGCGAAATAAAACTAAATTAAAGGAGTCATAAAATTAGGAATATGCCTCTACATTGAAACGAAATTTGAGGATAGAGCTTCTAATCTAATTTTCTAAACATACAGTTTTATAAATTATAAAATGTATAACAATTATGTGTTTCGTAAATTCTCATTAATTCTATTAGTCCGTTTCATTAATTTTAAGCATAGTTTTCGTTAAATATGGAGCAAAAAAAAAAAAAAAAAATACTAAATTAAATAAGCCATAAAATTAGGGAAATGCCTCTACATTAAAACTGAATTTGAGGATAGAGCTGCTAATAAAATTTTTTTAAATATACAGTTTTAAAAATTATAAAATGTATAAATATTTATATTTTTGAAACACATTTTCTAAAAATGCAGTTTGTACTTATTTTATGCATCATTTGATAAAAAGCCACCATTAATAATATTCTCATCAATTACCTAATCACTTGTCTGTTTCACTAAAATTTAAGAATAGCTTTTGTTAAATACTGCTGAAAAATAGTACATTTAGGAGGAAAAGACATTAATTCGAGTCGATTCTCTCAATTTCAGCCTGATTTACTAAATTCAAAGAATAATTTTCATTTAAATACTAGCAAAAAACAAGTAAATTAGAAAGTAAATCATCATCGTGGTGAATTGGCTGCATTACCTTTCATAAAAACAATAAAAATCAGATGAGACTGCAATTTGTTCAATTCAATTTTTTTTTTCAATTAGGTGCAATCGTTGTCAGGGTGGCCCAACCTTGTCCTTGCCCTCAGGGCCACAAACTGCTGAGCACCACCCTTACAATTATTCGGATTAGTGTTCGATAATCTTCGAATCCTCTGCCCTTCCTTCGAAGATGCTCCTCATCCTGCTCAATACGTTGAAAATGATGGCGGTTTAACAATTCAATGGCTCGATAAATCATTTCCCAGGAAATGTTGCTTGCCGGTTCATGTAATTTTCGCGCATGCAGCCGTGTTGAGTGGAAATTAATAACGGACGAACAAGATGCTGCTTTAGGGAGGAACGAATATTTACTTGCTACTTCCGGGATGTGTGGGCACTCCCGCTGGACAGGGAACATCTTTCCGGCTCGGCGAGGTGGAATATTTATAAGATTCACGCGCAATATCCGCGCCAGTGCATTGTTTCGTTCATAATTGCCTCGCCATTATTTTGAAATCTATTGTATGATCTGGTGTTCGTTTTTTCATGAGGTATGTGGCGACCAACAAAGGTAATTCTCATTACTGTATATTTGGGAATTGCCACGTAAAATTGGTGAAAATAATTGAGAGTATTATAATTTGGCCAAACTAAACTTCATCGAGATTAATATAATAATTTTCCCATCTAAACTACTTTTGCTCTGCTATTAGAAAAATTAATTTTTCTTTCGGAAATGTGGTTTTCAATCTTTTGATTTGCATGTTGACGTTATTTTCTTAACAGTGTCAGAAGAAATACAATAAAAGCATTCAAAGATTTTTTATGTTATCAAGCTAATGGAACATATTTATATCCATATCTTTTATTCGTGATTTAAATTTGGAATGGCCATATGAAAAATATCACATAGCATAAGCGAATATGCAAAATGAATCTGGAAGAACATTAGCAAAACATTGTAACCTAAGTTGTGTCTTGGGGATCATTTTACTTTCTGATATAGTCAGTTTGAAAGGTTGTTTTAATACCAATATTCTTATGTAGCTTCACAATAGATTATTGACTAAGGTAGGATTCAAATCTTACTTAAAACCTTGAGATGATTTCATATTCAATCGAAATAGCTAAACTCAGTTTCATGGCACATTGGTAAGACTATTAGACGCCCAAGTTAGGCTTAAGAAGTTCCAAATTAGGCTAATGAAGTATCAAGTTAGGCTTACGAAGTCTCAAGTTAGGCTTACGAAGCTTCACGTTAGATCCTAATCATTGTTCAACATTGGTTGAAAGAGGCTATATTTCTGCATACACATATATCAGAATGAATATTCGGGAATTTTTTAGGTTTCTTCTCTAGCGACAGTCAAATACGACTTATTATCAGTGAGAAGTTCTATAGAAAGATGGTACTCGACAGATGTTAACATATTTTTCTAAAACTTTCCATAAGCTACGCAGTGTCAAATACGAATTAACACATATATGTTGCTCTTCTGGGTTCCAGTGGAAATATATTAAAGGAAACAGAAAAATTCGTCAACATGATCCATGAATGGCTTTGCATGAGATCTGCCGATCTTGTAAGCTGAATGATTAGCGCTGTTGGCTTTATTTCATCAATTGATGAGTTCAATCTAGGTGCTATTTATACTGATCTCGAATACACTTCAAAATACATTTCCCGATTGAATTTGTTCTCATATTCAAAAGGTGATGGTAAAATATCCTATGAATTAGATCAAGATTCAAACGTTTTGGACAAGTATGTTTTATACTCCTTTCTGTTGCATCTGAAAGTAGCTACACCATGTTTTCTTAGAATATCACTCCAGATAACAGTCATTGTAACTCCAGTGCATCAATTAGTGAAAAGAATCGCTGTTATAATATACTAAATGTTGATGGTTAGTTTGGTTTTATGGCGCAAGGTCCAAAAAGGACAAGCTGTACCAAAAATAAAATGTTGATATTTAAAGCATGGCAATCTTAAGCTGTGAGTGAAATTTCCTAACAACTCTTTTAGAGGGACATTAAATAGTACTTTGTGGTGAGTTAGTATTTGTTGTTCAGTAGCATAGGTTTTATAAATGAACAACATTCTGGAATTTTTAAAATGCAAATGATTTTTTGGGTACTTTTTCCATTAGCCTGGAGCAACCGAGAAATCGACAAATATGGTAGAATTCCGCCAAATTTCTTACAACCATAAGGGGAATATTCGTTTGATATTAAACTATGTGCACTATTCTCTGAATTCATTCAAAATTAAAACACGTTTTCTTATCTTTTCTTACTGTTTAAAAAACGATGATTCCCATTCTTTTTCCGTTAAAAATGTTTTGTTTATAATTCATTACGATTTACTTATTGAACTTGCTTTGTTTATTATTAATTAAAATTTGCTTACAGTTGAACGTTTTTGACTTTTATTCCGTTGAATGTTTTGTCATTTGCTTCGCTTGCCAACTTGGCTCGAGTTTGGTTCACAATTGGCGATATTTGCGCCCGACTATTAAGGAAAAGTATTCGTCATCATAATTTAATTTTCTAAAATAATCATGGTGATAATTATTATAAATTTAATTGCTTACCCGTTACAATTCAATAAATTGATCCGAAAATTCAATTTTAGCTTTAAAAATATTAAATATTTTTTGTTAGATTTTATATTTCTTGGTATCCTGTCATTTATGTTATATATTTCAATGAATAAATGAAAGGTTAATATAACATAAACAACATAAAAACTTTTACTAGTTATGTTATTTGAAAATTAACATATCAAGGAATATTTTCTTCATTAAATTTGTTTACATTAATATTATACTTCATAAATGCCACAGAGTTAAAAATATTCCTAAGTCATTATCTTAAAGCTATTACTAAATATTAAATCTTTTCCTCCGTATTAACTGCTAAATAACTATAAAGTACCTGCCGTCTGAATTGCGTTATTAAATAATCTTTAGAAAATGATATTAAAATATTTTTTTCTCAATCTTACAAAATAAGAATTTTCTATAACGTATTAAAAGATGATATAATCTAATCATAGCTTTATGTTTTTAAGAATATCATATATTTGACATAAACTGATACAGAAATTCTGTTATAAATCATAATTTACTTTTATATACGATTGAAACAAGATCTTAGAAATGATTTTTTAAAGCTGTTTTTAAGTGCTTTTTTTCAATTCTTTTTTTCTTTTTACTTAAGGAATAAGAAAAAAACTTACATAGAACAAAATATTTTTTAAGATTATCATATAATTTATCTTATAACATGATAACATTAAGATTAAAGGATTATATTTTTACAGTAACAAATTTTCCAGAATGCTATGGTAAACAAGATAAATAATAATTATATTTTACTTTAAAAAATTATTACTAACTAGAAAAGCTAAAAATAATATTTTAATTTTTCTCTAATTTGTATAAAACATTTTGTAACAAGTTTCAAGAAAAAATTATCATAATATTTGATTAAGAAAAATATAAAAATGGTATTTTTTATTTTTTTTGTTAATTTGAATGAAAGATTTTTATAATAACAAATTTCAAGGAAAAATATCATTATATATAAATCAAATATTGTTAACATTTTTATTTAAAAAAATTAAAAGTATGTTAACAGAAAACATAGCGAAATATTTTTTAAATTTATTGCAAAAAATATTTAAGTGGCAAATTTACAAGATGGATGCACCTTAAAAAGCATCGTGTAAAATTAAGATGAAATAATTTTCAAAATTTTGTTACAAAATTAGTATACTTAATTATGTTATACAGTGGAAAAAATTATAAATAATTTTATTAGAATCATCCTTAACTAAAAATGTTTATAATATATTTATTTCCAAAGTAGCCTTCAAAACTTGCGCCATTAGAAGCTTTTGTTCACGTATTTTTGCGAAGTTCACTGAATTCACATTAAATGAACGATTCACAAATAAGTGACGAATCACACGGATTAAAAAGCGGCAAAAATTATCAACCGTGAGACTGCTCTGAATAGGAAAGAAGAGCACAGCAGGATGCCCGGATCAAAACAAGGATCCTTAGTCATTATACCACTACTACTACCTTGTTTCGTTTTTAATTGATACCAAGGAAGGTCATGGTGTGGTGTCCAGCTGAAATGCATTGTGGGAGTCATTGTATAACTGTTCCTTTCGATAACAAGTATAAATAATGAATATTCATAACGCATATTTTTATTCTTTTAGCTGTGATAGGAAAATAGCATTAAAATGCTAATTTTTAATAAAATAGAAAATCAAAATAAAATGGTAAGTAAAATAGCATATATAAAATTTTTATATAATATTATATTCTATTTTTAAAAATAGATTTATGTGTGTAAAAAATGATAAATGAATAAATAAACAAAAACTACTATTTTTTTTATATTTATACTTGATTAATAAAATATTAAAATACAGAATTTCATGAAAAAATTTTATAGCTTAGTTGTCATGATATATTAATATAAATTATTATATGTAATAATATAATTATTGCATTAAAATTACAGTTATAATAAAATAAGAAATTATTTTATAAATTATATAATTACTTTAAAAAAAATTGTTACGGTCTTAAAAAAAAACAAAAAAAGTGCAAAATATTTATAATAAAGGCCTATTGTAGCACGTACAGTTATCAAATTTTGAATCATTGATAATTTATACAATCAAAATTGAATTAAAAATTTTCTGAATTGAAAAATAAAAGTGAATTAAAAAATTTCGTAAAAGTTTTTTGAAATAAAACATATACTCTTATTTCATTATACTCACATAACATTTTTTCTCTAAAAACTTTTGTTTTTAAAAACATTATTAAACCTTACTTACATTTGATAAATCTTAGTTTTTTATAAGTTGGATTATGTGTTTGGAATGGTATATTAGACCTTAAGCTCTTAACAAACTGAACAAAGAATATCCAAATAATTTTTACTTTTTTAAACCTAGCTTAGAACATCCATTAAAACAACACCGAATTTACTGGGTTTAAGGCTCATTAAACATAATTAAAAATATCTAAATTACTTTCAGCGATCTTAATCTAACGAAGAATTTCATTAAAAAAAAAAAAAAAAAAAAAAAAAAAAAAAACAAATTTAGGCTTAGGCTTAGAAATCAAACTAAGAATTTTATATTACAATATAAGTGCATTGTGATTTACTAATCTGGACTTACATTTTAAACCACTTAACAGTGAAAACCACATGATTTATATATTTGGATTAGAATTGCGATACATAAACTAAGACATTTGAAGGAACTACGATTTTGAAGTGAAAATTGATGTTAGATACTTTTCAATTATTAACAGCTGAAGAGCATAGTTTATCAATTTATCATTCATCGCGTCGTTGCCAACGGAGTGTCCTTTTTTTTAAGGTAATGCCCCGTACTCTCGCGTGGGAGCGAGATACTCCGAGAGTCAACACCAATAGCCGCATATGCAAAAATGCAACCACCTGAGTCTCATTGCTCAAGTGGATGTGACAGAATTCCGATCCATCCTCTAGGAGAGAGATTTCCAACAGATGGGCTACGCAAACCATAAATATATAAGTATGAAAGCTTTCTCGGAAAAAGCTATGACGTGCTGAAATAATCAAAAATTTATATAAGTATACTTTAAAATAAAAACTTGACGTAGAGCATAGTTTGGATTGACTTACAAATCTTTAGACAAGATACTCAGTTTGTGGTTGTTTTGTGGTAAATAGTTAAAATCAATACTCAATATAATTATTTAATAGGATCTAAATTCGTCTAAATTATTTAATAGGCTAAATTATATGATTTAATAATAATTAATATGCCACCCAACCTGTCTAGTGGTTAGCGTAACTGACTACGGATGGGGAGGATCTGGGTTCGAATCCCGGCTCGGGCATGGATGTACTTTCTCTCTCTGTGTTTCTTGCCCTTTCCTCAGATGATGGATGAATGTGGCCCGGCCTATAAACGGGTTTGTGGTGGTGTGGCGTGGGCGATGCTACTCGTACCTCCGTGACTTGGTTCACAGGTGCTCACCGTGTAACGATAAAACGAGTAGCAGTTTCCGGCCTTGCTGCGGCAAAGGGGCTAATGTTACTTACTCAAGGGTGCCTGCCATTAGAAATAATAATTATAATTAATATGATCGGAATCCTTCAAAAGGATCAAAATTGGCAACAATTAACAATAAAACTTATTAATTAAAAAGAAGATTTTCACAAAATGAACAACATAGAAGTTTATTGCAATAAAATTTGAAAATTTAACTGTTTGAGTGCGGCGAAGCGCTATTGCGCTTCTCTTGTTTTGTTAATTAAATTACTACGCATTTCATTCCGCACTTTTAGCATACATATAAGAAAACTCTTCAGCACTCAAACGGTTAATCAATTTTGAATTTTTGTATTAAATAATACAAGCTCTTCACATTTCGTTTGTCTTAAAATGGAATTTTTACATAAGAAACATAAATCCTATGAAAGAAAATTGTAATATTTTGATAGAAATTTTTTATTAATCAAAACATTATGAAAATTGTTTTCTTAACTCTTTAATTTCATGCAAAAAAAAATTTTTTTTAAGTCTTACGCAGGAAATATATTATTAATTTTATCGAAAAGGAACTAACTAATATTTATTCTCTTCCTTTTGTACTCACGAGTGAGGAGAAAATGATATCACATTGTTCAACATCTTTTCAATCAACACAAATTAGGAATGGAAAGAACCAAGCACGTAGCGTGTTCATTTATCATGTTTTGGAAGAAATAATGCATTTCCTGCATCCCATTGGCATTTGTTTAATTTTAATCTTTGAAGTTGACACAAGAAAAAGAAAAGATTTCTTATTTGCATGCTTTTAATCAATGAAAGAAAGAAAAAGAAAGAGTTATTTGTTTATCTTTTTTTTTTTTAAATTAGCGATGCTTTAATAAAAATATTTGTGTTTATTTGTTTTATTCAGAATTTTCTGGAATAAAAGTGAATTGTTCTTTCATTTAAATCCCAGAACGTGGAAAATATTTGTTTATAAATTTAAATTTGAAAAAGAGCGAATTCTATAGTCCCTTGAAATTTATATTCTTAAATAAACTTCATCTTGGAAGATTATTGTGAATTGAACTTAACAAATAGAAAAATAAAAATGCAATGCAAACGATAAATGACCTTCATTAAAAATTGAATTCAAAAAGATTTGAAATGAAGTGAAAACATTGTGAATTTAACATGCATGACATGTTAAAATTTTATCCTCCTTTTTCTAAATATTTCGGAACTAATCTGTCTCCTCAAAAATTAGCCATTTTGGAATGTATAACATAAACACAATAAAAATTAATGCTAGCTAGACAATTATGAAACTTGGAATTACATATTTAGGTAAGTCCAATCAACGTCAGTAGCGATCCAAGCGGATTTCTGTGACACTGTAATTCATCATTCCGTAATTAGTCTACGTCACTCTGCATAATGAATTTCATAAAGAGGAAGATTATTCTCTACTTTATAACTTCGATTCTCTACTCTTATGTAAGTAATTAGTTAAAAATATTCTTCACTAAAATTTTGTAAAAAAAAAATAGAGACTAAGCAAATATTTAAAAACTAATTAAATGTACGAGAAATGAGAAAAATAAAAAATCCTAAGAATGTAAGAACTAATTTTAGTACACAAAGACACATTCCCACGCACGCGAAATATAACATCTATGTATAATTAAAATTATATTCAAGAAAAAATTATAAAAGTTAGAAATATAAATAATTAAGTACTGATTAAAATTATGTTTAAAAAGAGTTTAATGAATATTATAAAAAAATTAAAAGAATAATAATCATCTTTCTTTTTATTGGCACGACAACTTTAGTATGGGCCAGGGCCTTTTCAAGAATTCCCTTCCATTCCATTCTCTTCTTAGAGATGGTTTGGCAATTCTTTATCTTCAATACTTTAAATTCCATTAGTAATGAAGCCTGGCCATCTTAATTTGGGTCTCCTCGTTGCTTTGGCTTCTGTAACTTTGTAACGGAATATTTTAAAACTAAAGACAGAAGGCTGCATTCTAAAGATATGTCCAGCAAATTTCATTCGTTGGATTTTTAGAAACTTGCCAGTTTCTGTATATAAATTATATAGTTCATTGTCTTATCTATGTCTCCATAGACTGCCAATATTAACAGCCACCAAAACTTTTCCTGAGTACTTCCGAAAATTTTGATCTGATTTGTTTGGGATTTGGCAAGAATCCAGTTCTCCGAGATATAGGTACTAATTGGTCTAATAATTGATTTATAAAGAGTCAGTATTGACTTTCATTTAATTAACTTTGATCGCAAAAAGAGTTTCAAGCCATTAATGCAGTGATTAACCACTTTTTTAATAATAATAATATAAATAAAGATTGCAAATATTTTATTTAAAATTGAAATTAAAAAAAATGTTTTTCATTGAAAAATGTATTAGTATTATACCTGGATTATATGTAAGAAGTAGTAAATATACTTAAATTTTTAAACAGATTGATAAATACTATGATATGATATAGTATTCCATATCTATGTTTTCTATTTTTCAAAAAAAATAAATAAATAAATAAATAAATAAAATACAAAATAAAAAATAAATAAATAAATAAAATAAATTAGTGTATAAAATATTAACAATAGAATTTATAAATAAATTAATATTATAATATTGACTTATTCGTAACTTATATATATATATATATATATATATATATATATATATATATGTTTAATCCTGATTCTTCACTTACAAGAAAAATATATTGTCTTCTTACAACGAAAAAGAAGAGGATATAAGAAACGTTTCTTATTATTAAATTCCATAAAAGTTTTAACGAAGCTTATTATATATCTAACTTTTCACGTTTTCCTTTATTTAATGATTTAAAAACTTATTTCGCGGTAAAAATATTGGACTGGTTATTTTCGATATCATCTTGTTAAAATTTTAAGTAGCCCAATTTTAAGTTTTTATAAAACTATTCTGTGTAAAGCAGTTTTAATATAATTTAATAAATTCTTTACTGAGTGTTCAAGAATCTTAACTTGCCTTAAAGTACTATATAAATTTTTAAAATGCTGACAACGGTATTCGATTTTTTTGAATTTTAACTATGAATTTAAAAGGATCATACGCAGCTTGTCCTTATTTGGACCTTGCACCATTAAACTCAACCAACCAGCCAACTTAAAAGGATCGTACTTGATTAAATATTTAAAAATATATATGAAAAATACACTTCATTACATAGAATATTTATCCTTCTTTGAGTTTATAATTTTAAATATTGAATATTTTAATCAATTTTATCAGTTTTCAATTAAAGGCAAGATCCTAATCAGAAAATGAATATTCTAATTCCCATCTGTCTATGGTCAGGAATTCAAAATCACTTCCCAACAATACCATTTTCAGACAAGGGAAAATCTATGACGTCATACTCAACACACTATCATGAATGATTCTTTATTTTCAAAAAGAAATTTCTGTTCCAAAATCGTTACAATAACATGAAATAAAGAAACTTCATATTTATTTTTATTCTGCAAGCGATTTTTTCCAGATTACCGATACAACTAAACTCGAACCTAATAAAACGATATTTGGATATACAACTCATCAATATCGCAAAGTTTCATTCAGACTTGCAACGTGAGAGTGCAATTGCCGAGCACCAGTGTTCCAAATTGATCTGAACATTTCTGGTTCCTTATCTGTGTTTCGAAGTTTCGAATTTGCTTACAGCTACACACTCAAAAGGAGAAGGGAACAAAAAAATATGGCTCCCTGATGGAATTTAAAATTTAAATTCCTTGCGGTTCATGCATAATAACGGAATCACACGCTGCCAGAACTTGGCGAATGTGTGAAAAGAATGCTTGTTTGTTTACGCCAGAAGTCTTGACACTTTGATCGATTGCCTCCAGCTTCATATATACGTTTCTTTTTATCATCCTGTTCTATATTCCTAGGCCTACTTTTATCCATACATTACGGTTTTCCTCGTGTATACTTACTGATACTTAGAATAATATCTTAGCAGCGGCTTCTAGAGGTTTTCATTTACTTTCGTGGTCGCCTAGTTCCATTTATTATGTTTTCCGCGAAGATGGACGCTATCATTACGATGTTTTCGAGAACGTTCCACGCGCTGTTCCGGTTTTGCCCGAGTTCTTTTGGGGGCATAATGCATTTATTTAGAGCTTCTTTGCCTTTTGCATCTTTTAACACCGTCTCTCCCATTTTGTTTTCACTTTCGCCGCAATAAATTTCGGGCGGATGAAGCTGTTTTCCAACCCAAACAGTGGCCCGTGATTATGACAACGTTCGAGGAGGTTGAAAAATTGCCCGGATGAGAAATTGTTCCGAGCGAAAATAACCGCTGTCGACCTCAGCGCTTGTGACTGGGACTGTGAAAGTGTGATAAAACTACAGATTACTTTGGAGATAGTCACTTGTCTGGTTCACCGTGAGATGGTTGATGGTTTGCCCATCGTGCGAGATGGATGTGGTTGGCTTTCCTGCCATGTCCTTGTCTAAATTAGTTTCATAAAAATAACTTTATAGAAATGCCGCCAAGAACATAAAAACGTAGACAATGAATAACTAATGCCATGTTAAAATTAATTGTAGATCTGTACACAAATAGTACGATGAAGTAAAGTTTAAAATCGTAATAGTAATTTTAATATCTGTTTGCCGAAATTTATTTTCTTTGCGACTATATTTAAATTTGTTCGCCTTTTTAAGGGGATTTTTATATTTTATTTCCTTTATTTTCACGCATAACCGATAATTTAAGTGAATCTGTTAATTTAAAACATTATTCCGAACACAAAAAATATTCATGTCTAAAATGGGATTTGAATTCTTGATTTGTTAAATTGATAATAGTTTGCTATAAAACAGAAAAAAAGCAATTTATACAAATACATAAGAAAATCTCAAAGAAATTCTTGCAATAGAATGTCAACATCAGTTTCTTAAAATCCTTCTTTTCACTATTTGTTAACCTTTGCCACTGTTGCAAGTTTTTCTCTTCAGATTGATTTTCGATAGGACTTTATAAGATATATAGTGAGCTACAGGATATATAGGGATCTATGATATTTCTATAGGATATATAGTGAGTGCTATTTATGTGTTAAAGGTTAAGAACTGAAAACTCACAAGCACTCATCCCAACAAACGAACATACTTTGAACATACCTCTATTTGTTTTATTTTAAGAATTGGGAGACTTTTCCATTTTGTATTTGCATAAATAAAGCCCAATATTAACTGATGTTTCTTCCATTTAACAGTTTACATAGAATGATATAAAATGCTTTATAGAAAAAACTTAAGCTATATATTGTTCCATTGGAAAGATTTGTATAAATACAGTTGGTGAATTATTCCATAACAAAAATCATCATTACCGTTAACACATAAAATCGTTACCATGATCATGATAATATCATTATGGAAAATCATTGACTTTACGTATAAAAATAAACACATTATCTTAATTTGAATTCTATTTTTGCAATCAGTTTTTAAAATGGATACATTTCTAAATCAACAAATTGAAAAAATAATAAATTCTTCATTTTTAAAAATAGAAAAGTTAATCTACTTTATATTCCACGCAAATTTATGAAAACATTCTGATAATCTGATATCCACAATTTAAAAGTTCAGAGTAAAATATACATTTACATATAATCAAATTATTCATTGGATTTCCGAAAATTCTAAACCATTGTATTCAATCATCGCAAATTCTCCATAATTATTCAAAATTTTAATATTTATGAACTAATTCTGATTCTAAGGATGTTCTAATGTATATGCCGAAATGTTAATATTAAATTATTCCATGATAATATTGAAGCTATAAATCCTGTTTCCGTTTCATAATATGATAAATAACATAAATATTTTATAACCATATGTGCTAACTACTCATCGTTATTCAATTTCCACGAAGCTAACTCATTTTTGAAAGGAAATTTATAATGTAAATTTAATAACGTAAATTTTCCACGGTGAAAAGTTTTAGTACATTATATCCTCAAAATCTAGCTTTGAAATCTTCTCGTAGTTAAACATAAGCTAAATTGCAATCACGTATCGAACATTTTTTTAATAAAGAAATTTTAATAATTTTTAATGTTTGTACTGCTATATTCCAGATATATTCCACAAATAAATCTGGAATATCTTTCACTTTTTTATATTTTAATATTTAGGAAATGTTCTTTTCTCTAAGAGTAGAAACTTTGTTAGAATAAAGAAAGTTCGAATGTGATCATCATAAACATGCCATTATTTGTTAAAAAGTACTGCGTTAAATTCAATAGAAACGATTACGATGAAGGAAATTATGATTATGAAAATGGTTAGAAAATAAGTTTTTTAATTCAAATGTTTTTGAAGACAAATTTGAATTTTTAATGAAAATCGAACTGAAATATATCTTATGTACGAAAAATAACTTTAAATGTATAAAAATTGAATGAAATTTTTCAAAATGATTTTTACTGGATAAAATTATTTAAAATATGCGAAGGAAATTTGATTAGAAAAGAATATTATTCTAAGCAGGCAGCTGGAAATGAAACAGCTGCTTTGAATCAGTATCGCTGAATCTTTATGTTTAAAACAGAGGTTGCTAGAAATGTAAAATTTTAGACTAAGGAAGAGTAAATTTTAAAGGCTCAAAAATATTTTATCGAAAAAAAATATGAATAAATAATAAAATAAGCAAATTTTATAACGGAAAAATCTGTGATAAATTTTATTTTGCAGTATAAAATTTTTGAAAAATCATTCTGCGATAAATTTTGTTTTTCTTTATAAAATTTATCACGATATGCCAATTTATCATTTTCAATATTTACCAATTTGTGGATTTTGTCCTTAAACTATATAGAAATGTGTTACTGATGTTTATCAGTAGAGAAATGTTTTCTGGGAAGGTACATTGTTTTCTCTCTCATCTTTTAAACCTTGTTAAAAACTTTGAGCAACAATTGGAAGACGAATGACTAGAATTATGACCCACAATTCATTATTTTACCAGTTAATTCCCATCAAATGGTTTGGATATTTATAGTGGTTCAAAATCTTCTTGAAACTTTAGATTCTGGTTTAAACTGTAGATTCAGAATCTTCTTTAAACTGTACATTTCGGTATAATTAGCTCTCGCGTGCAAAGAAATGTCCGTTAAGCGACAAATAAATCCTTTGAGCCATTTATTTGTCAAGTACAGAACTCAATCAAATAAAGCCAGCTCAAAAGATCAATTAACATTAAACTATTCAGTTATACATTGTTATACTAACTAATCTCGTGCAAAGATTTCAATTGTTATTGAATTGCCTTACTCTCCTAGTATTTGTTAACGATTCTTGTATCTGTCAGTGCTATATTTTTAAGATTTTACAACCTGTTCTCATTTCTTACGTTTCTGGTCTTGTATGGAATCACATTTTTAAAGGACGATGCACGTCGAAACAATAGAATTAATGTTCGAAGATTGTTTTAACCTAACATGTTGCAATACCATCCTAATTTTTTTGTTCTCCAAATTATTCCCTATCGAACACATAGCAGTTTCTAATCCAAAATATAATAAGCCAATTCAAATGCAATCAGTGGAATTGGCAGACTATAAGTGATGCCACTCCCAAACTGCAATTTTAAAGTCCCTTGTCTTCAATGCCGTATATTGGAAATCCCAAAGTTTACAATCATGACTGATATTATTTTTTTTGGTTAAATTGCACTTTAGGTACCCTACTTCGCCAACTCACTAATTTGAAGCGTTTTTTAGAGCATGCTCATTAAAAACTCATTTGTTTTAGCCTTTTCATTGGTCGCTAATTAAGTTTCACTTTGAAATAGCGGTAGAATTTCCGCCATTGCATTGGTGGTTTTGAAAACGCGCCAAGTAGGGGACCTAAAGCACATTTTCACCTTTTCTTTTAACTCAACGTTAAAAAAAATATAATCAATTACTACTTCATATTGGTGGGGGTTTTTTTTTTTCTGTTTTTATTATTGTCACAATCAAACAACAGATGGATATTACATCTGCTTTCAAGATAAAAGCTTGGGTGTTTTCTGGATTTTCTATTTTAAGACTCAGAAATACGGACTATTATCAAAGAAAAATTCTCTCAATGGATGATAAATCACATCAATTAATACCTTAAACACCCTTTGGACTTCAGATTATCCATTTTATACTATAGAAAAAAATATATATGAAAACTCGGAAATAAATTTTCCTTTAATTTCTCTTGGTGTCCAGCAGATTATGAAGATGTTCGCTTTTGCTTAAACAAATTATCTTCCATTATGAGCGAATAAAATTCATCTCTCCATTTTACATAATTCAGTCCCTTCCGCAGAAATGTTAGCAATCCAATTAAAGATGATGTGCGCTTTTAATCGTGTCAACCACTTCAATTTTTTTACCCCCACTTAGTATAGTTCGTTCAGGAGCTTTCTCTTTCCACGGGCTTTGACGAAAGCGCAAGAAAAAGGCTTCTACCACTTGTGCAATCTGACAGGTCTGGCAATGCCACGCGCTTAAAAGCTTTCGGCAGAAATCTTCCCTCCCCATGGCTGTCACGTGACATGACATCGGATTTGCTGCATACTCAGATGAACATTTGTGCTTCCAGATTACCAGCTTTAAGGGTGTATTCATGATTATGTCTTTTCGTAAGATGGCTAAATGCATTCAGATTTGTGCGCCAATCAAATTTCAGTATGAGAGAAAATATAATCATCAAAATAGAATATATCGATGATAAAATAATGTATATATTGCAAAGTTATAGCAGAAATGAATAATAGCAATTTTTTAAAATTCATTTTCATTTTGAATCATAAATTGAATCATGCAAAATTAGTATTAAAGAGCAGTTATTTAATCCTCAAATTACATTTTTTCTTATTTATATTTTAAAATCGTAAGTTCTCCTAAATTATTATCTTTTTTAACTATTTTTAATGAGGTTTTTATTCATTTAAGTCAGAAGTTCTTACCTTGTAAACATTTTTACAACAAGTATCACATCTGTTGTTATAGTCTCCTTGTGAGAATAATTTTATTAATTAATATAGTTGTTGCTTCTTAACTATATTCTTAGTTTATATAATACTCATCTTTACTTTTTGTATTAATATTTATCTCCATTTTTGCTATTAACTTCATTTAATACTTAATTATTATATTTATATTTTTTCGGTAATTTTTATTTAATACTATAATTATTAGGTAGAAAATTATTTGCTTCATTTATTTTATATTGTGTTAAAAAACTTAAATAAATATATTTAACAAATATATTTTCGCTAAAAAAAAATAAACTTATTCTTACAATGAAACATACGGGAAAATTAAAATTATTTTTTTCATATCTCCCAATGCTTAAATTATTTCTAAAAAATTATCCTTAACAATATAGAAATAATTGTCAATAAATTTTACTGCGTCTATAGAAAACAAATAATTAAGCATGCAGTTATTCCACTATATATGAGGGATATTTTTTCTATTTTTGATTCATAAAATAAAAATATCAATACAATGCTTTTGTATTTTCAGTAAAACAATTAAAAGCAAATAAAACAATGAAATAATGCATTTATAATTGGGAAATATTAGAACTTTGTATTATCTAAGCCATTAATGGTCCATTTAATGGAAAAAGCTAAATGTATAGTTTTCCGAGAACATATAAAAAAAGGAGATAAATTTAAAGCACTTTATCAATTATTCCTTGACAGTATTGTTGCTTTTCAAAAGGTGACAAAAGAAAACAAAGTGTAAAAAACACTGTAACAAATTTTTATTTGGAAAATAAAGCTGACAGAGAACGAATAGTATCTATAAAGAGAATTTTTATTTCTAACTTGGCTTCTTATTTTAAAATTTAATTTACGGTGGATGATGCATTAGCAGAATAAAGGAGAACCTCAAACAAAAGCTTTTATTGGACTTACATTACGCCATTTTCAATTCTGTTGCCAACAAGAGTTCGGTAATTCTATTGTCTGAAGAACTTAGAAAGTTTGAATCATTTTGAAAGTAAAAGGTCGCTTTGTCAAATTTTAACATTTATTCCGGGTTGTAAGAATTGTTTCCGTGTTACAAATCGGAATAATACTTCTTTTCATCTAAATGAGAACGTTTATTCTATTTGCTCAAATTCTATTCTATGTGTGTTCTTAAAGAGATTTCATTTCCTTTTCCAAACGATTTTTAAAGTTTTAAAATTTATGTTTGGAGAATAACGGAATCATAAATATTTAAATATTAAATATTTACGGATTTTTATATCTTTTCCGTAAAAAATGCATTACCTATTTATTTATGTAGAATGAAATTGTTTCTCTGCAAATATTATTTGAATTTGCAAGTTTTCTGAAATGAATCGATAGAATGGCACGTGCCATTTTCCTTTAAAGAAGTGAAACACTATAAATGATCTATCTTTATACATAACAATGAATATATCACTGTTTGGTTGAAGATTATGGAATCACGTACACCTTGAAAATTTCACCCGGAAATTGGGGAATATGTTTCCCCATCACTGAAAAAGATTAGATAGCCATCAAAAAATTGATGGCCGTTAAAGTAAGAGGAAGAAGTAAGGAAGGTATGATATGCATTCGGTATAAGCATTGACTGGGTTTGAAGCATATGTTATTTACTACTTTGAACTACTCTTTTAAAACTTCTTTGTACTACTTTGAACTACTCTATAAACTACTCTTCTAAAAATTTGCTTGATTCTCGAAATGGAAAGGAAAGAGAATAAAATTTCTAAGCATTTCGAATTATTAATTTTAATTTATAAAACGCTGTTATCTACTATCATCATGAGTAGAAAAGAGCAACAAGAAAAGGTATACTATGTAGAATTTGGTAACTATCAAAACATCTATACGAAATATGAAATGTGGGTTTCTAATTTTCCTGAAACATTAATCACGTTTCTTAAGCTTTGCTTGGTCCTAAAAGAGGAGAAGTGGTGTTAGAAATTATAATTCTGTCAAGAAACTCTGTTCAATTCTGCGCATATTAATGGATATACACTATTCTGTAGAAAGCTCATGCATCAACAAAAATCGAAAATAAAAAGTCACTGTCTACTTGATCGTACGCAAAACGCATGGTAAGCTTGCACTGTCCAAGACTACAATAAATGAAAAGAGGTAGAAGCAATTAAGGACATTCGGTGACAGTACAAATGAGTTCTTTCGTGACATATGCTTAGAAGAAGTCACCTGGAGCACTTCACATATGGAAAAAATGACTGGAAAGCTAGAAGAGAGAAATAGAGTAAGTAGTGTAGGTGAAGAATTCGGGATTACCAAGGGTTTTGCACGCTTGGAAAGTCTTTCAAACCATCTGTTAGAAAGACTGATAGTGGCCGCTCCAGAAAAACAACTGTTGTGGCTGATTTATATATCGTCTTAAAGGTGAAAAGAGCTTAAAATAAGTCAGCAAGACCATCGTTCTGCAACTGCATGCAGCAATGGTTAAATTACTCAGTTTACCGTGTCCTTCACAAACATGCCCTATTCACTTGTGTCGTGAACCTTGCATCCCTTAAAAGTTGGCCACTCTTTAGGGTAGTACTAGAATCACAAACACTGTACATATCAATGTAGTCATGTCCTCTTTACGGATGAGAATCGCATCAGTGTCACAAGCGATCCATTTTATTTGGAGAAAGGTTGTAACACGATTTCATCCTCGTTACATCACGGAAATAGACCTTTATGGTGGTCCTGGAGTTATCGTATCTTCATACGTGGCATCATGTGGAACTAGAGGACTGAGCTACATGTTTTTGACAGATGTCCTGTATATGGACACTCTTGTAAAGAGGTGCATCTGTTCCGAAATCCCATTTGAGCAGACTTTCGTTTTTGTAGATGACAGTACATGGTCACATTGAACTCTACTGTTTAATAGTTACAGGAAAGGAAATATACCACTCAAATGTATAGGTTAGCTTACTCCCCAGATTTAAATCTCATAGAACATGTGTGGAATGCTTTGGGAAGACATCTTGAGGTACGATTACATTCCCCAAAAAACACCCGACAACCGAAACAAATATTTATTGCAGAATGGGAATCTGACTTTGAGAATTGTTGGACAAATTTGTGCCGAATATCGAGAGACGCTGTAAGGCAACATTGCAGTAAGGAGAGGGCACATCTTATTTAATTATTTCTTTTGACCAGATACTACTTGTTTGATTTCATACTGCATGCATTGTATTCATTTTTTCTCAATAATGTTTTAGCCATGGTTAAATCCAAAATAATATCACTCATTTATGAATTTCGTGTCTCTCATATGATTTCAAGAAAAAAAAAAAAAACACTTGTTGCTTAAATTTTACACATTAGACTATAAATGTATATTTAATATTCCTTTTATATATATCATTGAAAATAATTTTTCTTCTCAAAGAGTGAAAGTAGATTTAAAAAAAGAGGCACACAATTATGGTATTCCTTACATCTTGATGAACTTGGACAAAATTTTATGTTTTTTTTTTATCGCTTTGAATAATTAATCATAATTTCTTTCGTCTTCCAAAAAGACTAAAATGTATCAAAATAGGATAGTATTGTAAAACTTTTATTTCTCATATTTTTGCGTCACCCCTAAAAAAGGATTACAACAGCAATGCATATTTCCAGTTATTCTACAGAGATAAAAAAAATAATAAATAAAATGGGGTACGTGTATTATTCATCTTTAGGGATATGGTGTAGTAACTATATTCTTTATTTAAAAACCATCTTTGGACACTGCAAAAAGCAAGAGAGGAAAACAATCCTATGAATTAAAATGTTATAGATGAATATTTACTGTATTTCGAAAAATGAAGTATTTATGAGCACGAGTAGTAATTGATGAAAACATTAAATATTGTTTTCTCTCTCAACAAAAATAAAACGGTAAAATTTGAAAAACTGTAAATAAAGTTTATAGGGTACTGCAAATAATAAAAGAAATAAAAAATTTTCAAAATATTAAACACCTAACATTTGTTGAAAGATAAGCTTTAAAATTAAATTAAACAGTTACTTTATACATATTATTCGCTCTTTTTATTGTTGCATATTTAAATAAAAATTAATTAATTATTTTTGTAAAGAAAATTAATGTTAATTGTTTATTTGCAATTTATTTCGTTTATTTAACATACATATCTCATACGGTTTATAAGATTAATGATCTTGTAGAAATTCCAATAACCATTTATTAATTAATTTAATGAATGCCTCCTTATTATAAGAATAATAAATCTTTGTTGCTATTTGCAAAATGTAATAATGAAATAAAGTATATATTTCTCTTAAATTGTTTTGATAATTTTATTAAATTCTGTTTCTTTAAGCCCAATCACAATTCATAATTATTATCAATAAAAGTTTATATTGTTAGTAAATATTGTTTTTGTGACAATGTGAATTTTAGATAAAGATTTTATATTTATATTTATTTAATTTAAGAGAGGTATAAGTATAAAAATGGCATTTTAATATTACAATATACCATTAAATATAAAATTAATTTATTTTAGTTAATTTATTTTGATATATTATGAATGTCATAATTCATAAAATAGTCTTTACTTAAATTAATATTAATTATAAAAAATAAACATATCATTTACAGCTTTTTTATAATAACTCAAACTCAGCTTTTTTATTTTTTAAACAAAATTTTCTCATTGAAATCAACAATCGAAATTAATAAAATTATATTTTCTCACTCCATTAAATGAAATAATTAACAAGCCAAATCTACGAACTAGTAGATGCTTCAGCCAATTTAGATAAAAACCACTTTGGTGATGGAGCCATTTAACAAGGACACTTAATTAAACGAAAATGACAAAACAAAACAATTAAGAGGATTTTGTTTTTAATCGTCTAAAGGGGACAATTATAAACAGCAATTATTATTCCAGCTTTTAACTTCATCAAAATCACACAGCCACATTTAATTTCCATAATCACAAAAAATGGCTTGCACCTTCTAAACGAGGTAGAATGTTTATAATAACTCAAACGGTCTTAAGACCGGGGTGGTGCCC